>JAOTQR010140004.1:0-20738 GCA_025774065.1 Solanum ossicruentum | reverse complement strand
TTCCAAAAAAGTTTTTACCCCCCCGAAAGGGGGTGAGAAAGAGACCCAAAGGGGGGCCCAAAAAAGTTTGTTGGGGGGCCCTTTCGTTCCCCCCCCCCCCCCCACAATCAAGATGTGGGGACTAGGAGTTCCAGAATCGAGGAGATGCTTAGCCAGTTGCTGAGGAGGGCTAACGCATAGGATGATATCTTAAGTGAGATTAATTCTAACATCGTCAGCATAAATCAAAAAATGGAACACTATTCTATCATAATAAAATGGCTTGACCACCAATTTGGACTTGTATTAGCCTAACTAAATCAAACCTAGAGAGGCATAATGCCCGACACTTTAGCTCAAAATCCAAAGGATACTGAACAATATAAGATGAAGATGACTAGCGGTAAGGGAAACACCCCTGAACCTCCTATAGCTACTGACAGGGAAGCATAAAAGCTTAAGGAAGTCTTAGTACTAAATCCATCTATGTCGTTTCATGATAATAAATCAGGCACTACTTGGGCGGCAACCCAAGGTTGATGTTATGCTTAGGCATCCATTGATTGTGTGCATTAGGGAAAACAGACATTTATTTTGATGGGGTGTGGATTGTTTTAAGCCTCAGTGAGGTCTGACTAGCTTGGGTCCATAACTACCCCAATTTTTGATCCTGCGGCTTTCTTTGTTGTGCTATTTTTCCTCATGGATATTTACTTTATGTTGAAACGGCATGTTTAGGATGTTTAGGTAGTATTTGTAGCATATAATACTAAAATCTATGACATATAACATGTTTTTATGTTTTGTGCGAAAAATTATACCCACAAAAATTTTGATTAGTGTCTAGATAGTGACCATACATATTTAGGTGTGTTGACAATGTTTGTTCTGAATAAGCGAGGATGAATTGAGATAAAAAGCATGATCTGAGAGAAATCTGCTAATAATGTAGTCAGTGCTATGTGAGTGTGCTTAATTTGCTAGATTCATATGTTGTGTGATAATTCAGAATATGCCCTATTACTCTAAGTTGAACTGCAGATTGATTGGATTAAGAAAGGATTTTAGGCCATTGTTCTGAAAAGTCCACTTAGCCTAAATGACCAACCAAAAAATTGCAATCTATCCCTTGTTTCTAATGTTTGAGCCTAACATGTAACTATTCTTTGTAAACACCTGATTTACCTAGTCTTGTTATTTGTAAAATCCTAAAATTGGCCTTGGTCCTTGATAAATCAAACAAGCAAGAAAGGGAAAAGGGAACAAAGATAGAAGGATATGTGGATTAAATTCAAACTATTAAAATTATGGGCAACAAGGGACTAAAACCATCACCTCCCAATTGATTTGAACAAATGAAATACAACCCTAGCAAAAAAATTGAAGGAAACCGAGAACCACAAATGGGCAACCTTCAATTAATCAAACAAACAAGTCAACTAACAATTGTAAGAGTTCACCCTAATTACTCACTAATTACTCATTAATTCCATATTCAACATAGTCTAAGTCTTCCAAACGATAAAATAAGGCTATTTATACTAAGTAAACAAATGAAGACATTTTTTTACAATTTTACCCTTAATGAGTAAGGGCGTAATTTAGTTGCCTTCTTTTCAAATCCTTGAATTCAAGTAGTAGCAATTTGCATAGATGGCCTCTTTTCGTCCTTCTTCTCACCTAGAGAGACCTTCCACACATTATAATCCTTTCTTTGGTGACCCTCTAGCTCCTCTAATACTTCCTTGTTCATGAACATTGCTTGTAGCTTGGAGATCTTTGGCTTGACTCTTTGTGAATGGTTTTGAGGGGTACATGCTACTCATGTTGGTACCATCTCTACTTTGTATGATATCATCCTCCCCTTCATGAAAATGATTCATCCTCGAATCCAAAGATTCACCTATAACACAAGGAGATAAATCACTAACATAGAAAATATTATGAACATTATACTCACTTGGCAAGTCAATCATGTAGGAATTTTCATTGATTATCTTGAGTACTTTGAAATGTCCATCTCCTCTTGGGCTTAGATTTCCTTTTCAAACATGTGGAAACCTCTCTACCCATACCCAATCATTTGGGTTGAAGATCACTTCCTTTATCCCCTAATTCTTTTGAATGGCCACGTTAGAATTGTTCTTTTCAATGGTCTCTTTAGCCTTGGCATGAATAATCATCATCTCCTTTGTCCTTTGCTTAGCATCTAGGCTCAAAACAACATTACTAGATAATGAAGTCATGGTTAGTGGAAACAAATGTTTTAAGCCATAACATGCCTCAAATGGTGACATTCCAATAGAGGAGTGGAAAGACCGGTTGTATGCAAATTCAAACAAGGGTAAACAATCTTCTCAAGTAGTTTTAGTTCCTCTAATCATGCACTAAAGCACACTTCCAAGAGTCCTATTGACTACCTCAATGTTTCTATCTATTTATGGGTGGCAAGAAGTAGATAACATAAGTAAAGTACAAAGTGTACCCGATAGACTCTTCCAAAAGTGATTAAGATATTTGGAATCCTTATCAATAAAAATGATTTGAGGGACTCCATGCAATTTAAGAGCATTGATAACAAATAAAGATGCTACGTGCGATGCATCATCACATTTATGGCATGGAATAAAATAAGACATGTTAGAAAATCTATCCACTACCACAAATATGCTATCATGTCCTCTTTTAATCCTAGGAAGCCCCAACATAAAATCTATAGAGATATCCATCCATGGGACACTAGGAATAAGGAGAGGGGTATACTTATCTTGGGGCCAAATCGTGGATTTGGTATGCTGACAATTAAGACATTGTCCAAAAATTTGCTCCACATTATGCTTCATCTTGTGAAAAAGAATTGATCCTTTAGAATGTCAAGTGTTTTGGGTGACCTAATGTGTCCCATCAAACCACCACTATGAGCCTCCTTGACAAGTAACTCTCTCTATGAGATCATAGGAACACATGTTAGTCCATCCTTGAACAAAAAATCATTAACCATTTGAAACCTATTAACCCTCTTCCCTTGAGTAAGATTATCAAAAGTATCTTTGAAGTCGGGATCCCTAGGAGAGAATTCCTTTAAGCATTCAAATCTCATCATTCTAGAAGCCAAGTATTCATCAACATAAACCTTCTTGATAGAGCATAAACTACAATATTTTCCTTGCCTTGCTTGTCGTAGTCCTGCAAAAATGAAGAAATAATACTAGGCAAAGTGCTTGAATTTTTGTAAGCATGCAATAAAAGATGGGTGTTGACATAGCATACTAGAATGCGTCCCTCATCCAAACCCCTTGAACATTTGCTTCACTTTGCTATCATGCATATACTCTCCTTATTTTTAGCCAAGGAATCTCATTTCTTTGGAACAACAATGGAACTTCCGCCATCACCCTTTGCCTCTTCTACCTTTATTTTCTCTCGAAGCTCCTTCATAGCTAAATAATCCTCACTAACTTGGTATGGAGTGAGAGGTACAAGAACATACTTTCTACCTTCAATCACAAAAGTGTATTTGTTGGATTTCCCTTGGTGGACAAAATCCCTATCAAATTTCCATGGTCTCCCCAACAAGAGATAACATGCCAACATGGGTACAACATCACAAGTCAATTCATCATGGTACTTACCCACACTATACCAAATCATTGCATGTTTGAGGACCCTCATTTCTCCACTCTCATACATTGTAGCTTGTAAGTGTTGGGATGCTTTGTTGTTGGAATTCCCATGCGTTTCACCAAAGAACTACTCACCACATTAGTGCAACTTCCACTATCAATGATTTAAGAACACACTTTATCTTGAATTTCGCACCTAGCATGGAATAGATTCTCCCTTTGATCAAGCTCTCCTTTGGAAAAGGCTCCCATAATTCTTCTCACAACATATGAAAGATTGGAATTCACCTTCAAGTCATCATCATTATCAAGCAAAGATTTCCCTTTCTCCATGAAGATAGCAAAATATACCCTCTCATCCAACCTTTCTTTTTCATTTCCCATCCTATATCCTCTATTCCCCACTCTATCTTCTCTACACCAATAATCTCGGCCTCTCATTCCATGATCCCACCCTAAGTCTTAAGGTGGGACTCCTTCCCTTTGTACACCATATATATCCCTACCCCCATGCTCCCAAAACTCATCATTGTTGAGATCTCCATGCATTTCATCATGGAGGGGATTTTTGTATTGGTAGTCTTGGTAGGGAATTTTTGGTGCATTTAGTGGAGGTGATGTAGCTTGTCTTGGATGGTTTAGATTGTTGTTCATTTGGAAAGTGGGGTTTTGGTAACTTCGGATTTGGCTTTGTAGAGGAAAATATATATTATGGGCTTATCTTGAGGTAATTATGGTTGAATGCATCGATGCCCTCCTTATCTCCTCATTTTTGGGTTGAACTACTTTCCCTCGATTCACATTCTCCACCCATACCAACCTTTCCTCCATACCTCTTATCTATCCATTCATTTTCGCTATTTGTTTGGAGAAGTAACCAAGAGTTTCCATGTTTTTCTTTGAACCTTTCCCAATTGGACTTGTATTATACATGATACCTATAATACTCAACAAACAATATTAGTTGCAAAAGCCTCACATCACTCGTATGTAACTCTCAACGCACCATCTATCACGTTGTCTCAAAATTAATAGTGCACTAGCTTTGCTCAATCAATTCAAGGTCACCTATCCTTTGTGGTGGAGTGGATTCTTATGAATTTTCAAAGAAGGACGACTCAAACAAAGCTTAGGAATATGAATAAAAGACGAAAAACTAGAAAAAAGAGGTACAAGAAATACCGGACTCAAAAAAACTAAGTAACAAAAGTAGAAAAAATTACTTGTTGTTAGCTTATTTGAAGAATCAAAGATTTGATTTAATGTTTAGAAACTAGTTAAAAAGTAACTAAAGATGTTAATTATTTGTTAAATAGTTGAGGAATGAAAGAAAACTAAGTGAAAAGAAGAAGAATTGAGTTTGGACACTTAGAAATATTTTTGAAGCCTTAAGGTTTTCATAACTTGAAAGGGATTTGATTTGATGATTTGATGATTAAAACTAGTTAACAAGTAGTTCAAGATGTTAATTACTTGCTAAATAGTTGGAGAATCGAACCACAAAAATTTTTAAAAAATAATCACTTAGATAATTTTTGGGTTTTCAGCAAAAACCTGCAGAAATAGTCTCTGAATTTGGGCTCCATGCGCCATGTGGTGCATCTGGAGTGGATTGAATGGTAGCTGTTCTACTGGGCACTGATGTGGCACTGACTAACGATTATCTGGCGCTAACATGGAATTTTTTTTTGAATTTTTTTAAAAAAATATTTTTTGATTTTTTTATAAAATTTCCATCTCGAGATATAATGACAGATCGAGAGGTTCTACTAGGTGGAGAAATTGTGTGTTATATCTGGTAATCCTTTATAATATCCAAATTGGATTCTCAACTTCGGGTGTCTAATATCTTTCGCATTAGTGGAGACCTCAAAGGAACTTTGTTTTATTAAGGGCCAACAAACACCTTGACCAACATTGACTTAAAAAAGATCAAATGTACCTTCTGGTCTTCTTTTTCTTCAAGAACATAAAGAATGCACACTAAATCCCAACACCTTAAAATCAACTCAAAATTGGCTCAAACTTTAGGATTATCTTTCCCTTGATGAAGAGAACAAACCTCAGTGATCATCAACCTTCAATGTCTTTCCAATCAAAGAACCCTCTATCAAATTTTTAAAAGTTTGAATGCTCAAAACCCTTTAATGACAACTTCACTTCCACAACTCCAAATTGAAAGAAATTTGAGATTTAGGCTCAAAAAACACTAGCAAACAAGAATCTAGTGTCAAAAACAACAAATCAAATAAAAATTCTTTGGGGCTTTTTTTATTTTTGAATTTTTGATTCGATCAAAATTTCCAAGACCTAGATTTGTGAAAACAAATCTAAATCTAAGCTTTGATAACAAATGATAAAGACCAAACAAGAAAGAAAGGGAAAAGGAAACAAAGAAGGATATGTGGATTTAATTCAAACTATTGAAATTATGGGCAACAAGGGACTAAAACCCTCAACTCCCAATTGATTTCAACAACTCAAATAAAACTCTAGCAAGAAAATTGAAGGAAACTAAGAACCACAAATGGTCAACCTTCAATTAATCAAGCAAATAAGTCAACTAACAATTCTAAGAGTTCATCGGAATTACTCACTAAGAAGATACTACAATTTGAGAATTCCATATTCAACGTAGTCTAAGTCTTCCAAATTATAAAATAAGGCTATTTTACTAATTAAATAAAAGAAGACATTTTCTTTACAATTTTACCCTTAATGAGTAAGGGCCTTATTTGGTTGCTTTCTTTTAAAATCCTTGAATTCAAGTAGTAGTCATTTGCCCACATGGCCTCTTTTCGTCCTTCTTCTCACCTTAAGAGACCTTCCACACATTGTAATCCTTTCTTTAGTGATCCTCGATATCCTCTAATGCTTCCTTGTTCATGAACATTGCTTGTAGGTCTTGTCTTTGGCTTGACTCCTTGTGAATTATCTTTAGGGGTACATGCCACTCATGTTGGTGCCATCTCTACTTTGTATGTTATCAGTCCTTTCTTGAACATTGTGCACCTTGACTAAGGCAAAAAGCCTAAGTTTGGGGTGGCTGCAAAAAGTGGCCCTGGTTCTGAGGATAGATATTGTGCTCCTCAACTCAGGCCAAAATCTTAAGTTGAGGGTGCTTGGTATAAGGGTTAATCACAAAAAAGAGGGGGAAAGTAGTGATACAGAGAAAAAGGAAAAATCATGTACTGGGTGCAAGAAAAATAAGCAATGCCTTAGTTATGAGCTATTAAGAAAAAATGAAGTGTAAAAGAAAGACAAAAGGCTTAAAATAATAAGAAAGTACCTAGAAAAGCTTAAGATAGGAGGAAAGGAGAATAAGATGAAAATAGTAGAGTTGGTAGCACAAAAGTGTAGCAAAACATGGTGTTAAGAAGGGCCTTTAGTCACTATGTTCCCAAAATACCATACCAAAGCCCCCTGAGTCTATGTTACAAGCCTAGAAAGACCTAAAGTTATCCTAGTCCAAGTAGTTGAAGGTCATAGTCATGAGTATAGGGAAAGACTATGGTATTAGGCATGATGCATGAATATCTTTTGTGAGAGTGAGCGATGTCAGATATGAGATTTCTTTTTGTTATGGCACCTGCATTGCATTTTTAGCATTAGACATCTAACGACCCAAACCTAGGACCTAGACGTGACACGGCGAATAGGAAAACCAAAGAAACCCTAAACAAGCCTGTTAGCATATCAATCACACATCCTAGGTTGTAGAAGCAAAATAATAACAACAAGAGATATAAATAAGGGAAACAAAATAAGTGAAGTCTTGATGCTTATAAAAGCATAAGAGAGTTAAACTCATAGCATAAGTATATCAATTATCCAAAAACACCTCTAACATGGAATGGAGCGATGGCCAAGACACTTTCCGAGCTCACTATCATAGTATCAAGTGTTCAACATAAAGAAATAGCAAATGGAAAGAGTAACATAGTGTCCTCAGACTTAAGGACTCACCAAAGCTTATCTCTAAAGAACTGAACTAGCCACACGGAGGATCATTGAGAAGTGCTCTGGTTCCTACATGGTAATATCATGTAGACATAGAGTATGTGTTAGTATGTTTGAATGTACTAAGTATGTAGGATGCAATGCTACAAGACATAAGCCAACATAGTAAAAATGCTTAATCATAAGTAATGGATAAGTATAACATTAATATTGTATGCATGATCAATGCTTGGAGTAAAACATGCTTGTAAATCATATAACTTCCAAAATATATAATACATGTGTGGGAAGAGATCATAACCAACATAGACCAATCGAACTACTACTTGGAATCCAAGGCATGTCACCCTCTTGTAAGGTGATTGAGGTATCCACCCCTCAATAAGCTAAGTGGGCATGTCACCCCCCAACAGGGTGATCGAGGTACTAACCCCTTAACATCGTGATTGGGCATGTCACCCCCAACAAGGTGGTCGCAGTATGTCACCTCTCAAGATGGTGATTGGGCATGTCACCCCCAACAAGGTGATTGAGGCATGTCATCCCCTCAACAAGGTGATTGGTCATGTCACCCCCTAACAAGGTGTGGTCTACTTGCAACACCATAGATACTTTTCATGAATTCAATGCATAAATGTAAGCCCTTATTCATCATAAAGTCACTTTGACTTATAAACCATGTAATAGATAAACAATAACATGAAAATCCTTGTCAAGACATTTTATCAAACACTTGGTAGGTTCATAATGCTTGTTCAAAATCATTCAATTCAAGAGTGAAATAATATGAGGAAACTCAATATAAATCAACCCACCAACATATAGTACAACCTCATGTGGGATACCTTAAAATCCTTTATCAAATCTCGTAATAGATCATAGTTTCATAGCTCAAAACATACAAAGTCTCAATAGACAAGATCAATTCATAATATAAGCTTTAAATAGATAGACATACATAATCGATCAACATTTCATAAAACCCCAACCTAATTTATAATCATAATCTATAATAAGACATACCCATAGAAGAAACAACTTGAAAACATGCAATTTTCATAAAAAGGAAGATTAATCTCCATAGATGAAAGGACCCAATGGATGAAACTCAAATACCTCAAGCTTGAGTTTTCTTGAGATGAACTTGAAGAGAACTTAGAGCTTGAAGAGAATCTTTGAGTTCCAAAGTTAGGATTGAAATCCTTGTAATTTGAATGAAATATTTGGTTAAGTCTTTGTGAGATTTTTGAGAGGTTCTTGAGTGATATAGAGTTGAAATATGACTATGTATGGGTGTTTTTACGCATAAGTAGGCATGGGGCTATGACCTTAATGCCCTTGGCTGAGGTATCCACCCCTCAACATGGTGATTGGGCATGTCACCCCCAATAAGATGAGTGAGGCATGTCAGCCCCTCAACTAGGTCATTGGGCATGTCACCCCTCAATAGGGTGGGTCTACTTGCAACTTCATAGATACTTTTCATGAATTCAATGTATACATGCAAGCCCTTAATCATCAAAAAATCACTTGACTTGTAAACCATGCTATAGATCATTAATAACTTGAAAATCCTTGTTAAGACATTTTATCAAATACTTGGTAGGTTCATAATGCTAGTTCAAAATCATGCAATTCAAGAGTGAAATAGTATAAGAAAACTCAATGATAATCAACTCTCCAATACACAATAAAACCATCATGTAGGATATCTTGAATTCCATCATCAAATCTCATAATAGATCATACTTTCATAGCTCAAAACATACATAGGCTCAATAGACAAAACCAATCCATAGTATAAACTTGATATAGATAAACATGCATAATCAATCAATATTTCATAAAACCCCAATATAACTTATAATCAAAATCGATAATAAGAGATACCCATAGTGGTACAACTTGAAAACATGCAATTTTCATAAAAAGGGAGATTGGGCTCCTTGGGTGAAAGGATCCATTGGATGAACCCCACATACCTCAAACTTGGGTTTTCTTGAGATGAGCTTGAAGAGAATCCTTGAGATCCAAAGTTAGGCTTGAAATCCTTGAAATTTGAATGAAATATTTGGTTAAGTCTTGGAGAGGTTTTTGAGAGGGTTATGAGTGATATAGAGTTGAAAAATGGCTAAATATGAGTATTTTCATGCATAAGTGGGCATGAGGTTATGACCCCAATGCCCTTGGCCAAAATAAAAACTAAGGAAAAAGTTGAACTGGTCTACATCTGGTCCATGAAGGACAATTTAACACTGATTCGCGCCCCTGGCACGTTGCAGCCAGGCAATGGACAAACACTATATAAGATAAATTAGTGAAAATTATTTTTCACTATAGGTTCTCTAAAATCTGAGTATACCCATTTGACACTCAATTTTTCCCCTTGATCGAGAATATGGAGTCGTATTTTCGATATCATGCACGAATATTTAGATCTACGAAAATTACAATTATGGGCATTTTTGAAGCATATTTTGGGGCGTTTCAGTATCTCCCCCTAGGGAACATTCATCTGCGAATGTCAAGAAAACATGCATAAGAAAAGTAATAATGAATATATCAGCTCGACATGAATGCAACAAACATATCTACACATAATCTTTAAAAATCTTAATATGAATGTCAAAATCACCGTCAATTTGTCAACATAAATATGAATGCATGCAAAATGACGTTTGTGCTGAAACTTGAGACTTGAAATCACATGGGGTGCTTAAATTAGTACCTTTTCCTTCAGTAGAGTGGAAGAGATACGGGTATCGGTTTCTCATGTCCGTGTCGGCTTCCTATGTGGCACTTTCAACTTGTTAGTTCCTCTAAGGGACATTGACAGAAGCTACATCTTTGTTTCTCAACCTCTTCACTTGTCTATCTAAAATCTCCATCGGGACCTACTCATAAGTCAAATTATCTTCTACAACACCCATGACATACAAGGGCACATAGCACTTGGGTCACCCACACGCTTTCTCAACATGGATAAATGGAAGATCGGATGAACCATATTCATATCCATAGACAACTACAACTCATATGCAATCTTACTCACTCTCCTCAAAACTTTATAAGGACCCACAAACCTAGGGCTGATTTCCCCTTTTTGCCAAATCGAACCACACCCTCCATAGGAGAGACTTTGAAGGAAACCCAATCACTAACCCTAAACTCAAAATTTCCTCTCCTCACATCATAGTAGGACCTTTATCTACTTTGGGCTGTTTTCAGTCTCTCCCTTATCATCCTCAACTTCTCCAGGACTTCCATGACCAAATTTAGTCCTAGCAAAGCTATCTCCCCCATTTCAAACCACCCAACCAGGGATCTACAATGCCTACCATAAAGAGATTCAAAGGAACCCATACAATGCTTGAGTGGTAGCTGTTGTTGTAAGCAAATTCAGTGAGTGGAAGATGTTCATTCCAACTACCCTTAAACTCCAAAACACATGTTCTAAGCATATCGTCAAAAGTTTGGATAGTCCTCTCGGCTTGACTATCCGTTTAAGGATGAAAAGTCGTGCTAAGCTAGCCTTGGTACCAAGTCTGCTTTGGAAGGACCTCCAAAAGTGAGAAGTGAATTGAGCACCACGATCCGAAATGATAGACAAGGGCACCCCATGCAATCTAACCAACTCCTGAATATACAACTTGGCATAATCTTCAGCACCATAAGTATTTTTGACCAGTAAGAAGTAAGACGACTTTGTCATTCTATCCACAACAACCCAAATAGAGTCAAAATGTTTGGTAGTCTTAGGCAACCCAACCACAAATCCATGTTGATATGCTCCCACTTCCAACTAGAAATCTCTATATCTTTGGCTGGGCCACACGAACTTTGATGTTTGGCTTTCACTTGTTGGCATTTATAACATCCGGATATTAACTTGACAATGTACCTCTTCGTGCCATCCCACTAATACACCTCCCTTGAGTCACTATAAATCTTTGTAGAACCAAGGAAAATAGAATAGTATGAATTATGGGCCTCGTTCAAGATCAATTCTTTCAAATCATCCATATTTGGCACACACAATCTACCTTGGTATCTAAGGGCACCATCTCCCCCTTGGGAGAAAACCCCCATCCTTACCATCTCTCACCAAGGCCTTAAACTCTAGTAAGGTGGGATCAAGATCTTGTTTTCCATTTACCTTCTTAATCAAGGAAAACTTAAAACCATCAATAACCACTACACCACTATTATCAATTTCATCCAACCTAACCCCCAATCTAGCCAACCGGTGAACCTCTCTAGCCATCTCCTTGACGCCATCATCAATATGAGCTAGACTACCCATAGACACCCTACTTAGAGCATCAGCCACAACATTAGCTTTACCGGGGTGATAATGCATACACATATCATAATCTTTAAGTAGCTCTAACCAACTTCTTTGTATCAAGATAAGATCGTTTTGGGTAAACACATATTGTACACTCTTTTGGTTGGTAAACATATCAACATGAACCCCATACAAGTATTGGCGCCAAATTTTCAAAGCAAACACTACTGCCGCCAATTCAAGATCATGGGTAGGATAATTCTTCTCAAGAACCTTAAGTTGTCTGGAGGCATATGCTATCACCTTACCACTTGCATCAAAACACCCCAAACTAATTCTTGAGGCATTACAATATATAAAAAATCCTTCCAACCCTCCTGGTATAGCTAAGATAGGAGTGGAGACAAGATTATCTTTCAAAGCTTGGAAACTCTTGTCACATTCATCATCCACACAAATTTTGCCTTCTTTTGGTCAACTTAGTCATGGGAGAAGCAATAGAAGAGAAATCATTCACAAACCTCCCTTAATAACCTGCCAAACCTAAGAAACTTCTAATGCCCAATGGAGTCAAAGGTCTAGGCCATTTTCTAATTACCTCCGTCTTCTTAGGATCCATTTTAATGCCATCACCCGATACTACATGCCCTAGAGAAGCAACCTCTTTGAATCAAAGCTCACATTTTTCATATTTAGCATACTACCTCTCCTCCCTCAAGATTTGCAACACCACCCTTAAATGATTCACATGCTCCTCCTCACTATTGGAGTAAATCAAGATATCATCAATAAAACCCACCACAAGCAAGTCAAGGTAGGGCTTAAAGATCCTATTCATGAGATCCATAAATATAGTCGGTGCATTAGTAAATCGAAAGGATATAACCACAAACTCAAAGCGTCGAAACCTAGTCCGGAAAGATGTCTTGGGAATGTCACACTCCCTCACATTGACTTGGTGATAGTTGGATTGAAGATCAATCTTAAAAAAGTGACTAGCCCCTTGAAGTTGGTCAAAAAGGTCATCAATGCTTGGTATAGGGTACTTATTCTTTATTGTGACTCTATTAAGTTGCTGGTAATCACAAATAACACCGATGCACCCCAAGGTGACTTACTAGGACTTAATAAACCCTTCTCCAGCAAATCCCTCAATTGCTCCTTCAACTCCTTTAACTAAGCTGAGGCCATAAAGTAAGAGGGAATGGAAATGGGTTGAGTATTAGGAAGGAGGTCTACACCAAAGTATATTTTCCTTGTGAGAGGAACACCAAAAAGCTCCTCAGGAAAGACATCGAGAAACACATTAACCTCCTGAGCTGACTCAATAGGAAGGACTTTGGACTCAACATCCCTAACCCTCACAAGATGACAGAGACAACCTTTGGAAGTCAACCTTTAGTCTTTAAGGGAAGAAATGAATCTATCCTTGACCACCACATCACAATTTTCAGACTAAAGGACAGGCTCATTAGGGAATAGGAATTTAACCCTACGGGTCCTAAAATCGATAAAAGCATATATGTATGCAACCAAACCATCCCAAGAATGATATCAAAATTCACCATATCTAATTCAACAAAATAAGAAGGTATGATTTTATGCAAGATGAACACGGGACAATTTCTATAAACTCTTTTAGCAACAATTGACTCACCAATGGGGGTAGACACTTCATAATGTTCACGCAACAATTCTGGACTAACATGAAGCTTTTTGGAAACAAAAGGAGTAATAAATGAAATAGTGGCACTTGGGTCTATCAGTACATACACATCAAAATAAAAAACCTTTAATATACTAGTGATGACATCGGGCACCTCATTCACCCCTTGTCTTCCTTGAAGAGCATAGAATCTATTTTGTCTTGGAGCACCCCATTGATGGATTTCATAGAATCTATTTTGTCTTGGAGCACCCCATTGATGGATTTCTATTCCCTTTTGACCCACATTTACACCTTGGCCTTATGGAGGACCATCTCTACTTTTGTTTTGAGCACGAGGATAATCAATCACCTTATGACCCACTTCAGCACAACCATAGCAAGCATTAGAGTTCTTCAAACATAGGCCATTTTGGTTCCTATCACATCTTTGGCACATATGGTTAGGTACCCAACTACGAACACCTTGGAATCATGGATTATCATTAGCAAACCTCCTATTAGGAGCATTGGAAGGCCCTTTGCCTTGAGGAAATTGGCCACCCTTGGAACCTCAGAATCCATCTTCAAAACGAGCCCTCTTTGACTCACCACTTCTTCTTTTTCTAATATTTTCCCCTTCTAGTTGTTCGGCATATGTCATGAGATGGGACAAATGCATATCACCTGTTAGCAGGGAGGTACGAAACTCCTCATTAACCAAGTCAAACACACTTGACACAAATTTGTTCATCCTTGATCTTAACTCGACAACCAATTGTAGGGCATACTTGGAGAGTTGGTTGAACATGAGGGCGTACTCCCCCAGACTCATGAAACCTTGCTTAAGGTTCATAAACTCCATCATTTTATCCTCACTTAGCTTGATAGGAAAGAACCGATTGAGAAATGCGACTTTGTACTCCTCCCAAGGGATAACATCATCATCTCTCCTCTCACTTTCCATTGGGTTAACCAAATTTGGGCCTCACCTTTGATTTGGTAGGCCGCTAACTTTGCTTTCTCCTCTGATTTAACCCTTATAATAGATACCACCTTGTACACCATATCTATGAACCCTTGGGGATCTTCATCCGTCTTGGATCCATTGAACTCCGGTGGGTTTATTCTAGTGAAATCCCTCTCCATAGAAGCTGGAGTGGGAGCATGAGGGGCTTGGGCCCCTTGGTGAATTTGATTGGTCATAGCAGGAGCCAACATTGTAATAACATCCCGGAATTCATCTTGGGCTATCCTTCCACTTGGAGGAGTTTGAGGAGCTGAAGGGGCCAGTTTCTCCTTGGATGTATAGGCTCTCCTTAGTCTCCCTATTGGAATAGACATGATCTAGAAGAGCAAAGAGAATTCATTAAGGGAAAAGCCTTACACTCATATCTAAAGCACGATATAAAGCATGAAAAAGTGAAACATTTCCTAAAATGCCCTATAGCCTCCCATTCATAGTTATGGCGCGCTTTACAACCATGAATAAGACTCTAATTGACGTGATGCGTTGGATTTCAAGGAACATTAACAACCTAGTGCTCTGATGCTATGTTTTTCATAACCAAACCCTTGGGCCTAGACGTGACATGGCGAATCGGGAACTCAAAGAAACCCCAAACAAACCTCTTAAAATGATCACACATCCTTAGTTGTGGAAGCAAAATAACAACAACAGGAGATGTAAATAAGGGAAACGAGACTAAGGGAAGTCTTGATATTTATAAAAGCATAAAAGCGTCAAACTCATACAATAAGTACATCAATTATCCAACAACACCTCTAACATGGAATGGAGCGGGGGCCAAGATACTTTTTGGGCTCATCCTCATAGTAGCAAGTGTTCAACATAAAGAAATAGCAAATGGAAAGAGTAACACAGATAACATCCTCGGACTTGAGGACTCACCAAAGATTATCTCCAAAGCACTGAACTAGCCACGTGATAGATAAATGAGAGATGCTCTAGTTCCTACATTATAATATCATGTAGGCATAGAGTATGCATTAGTACGTTTGAATGTACTAAGTATGTAGGATACAATGCAACAATACATAAGCCAACATAGTCAAAATGCATAATCATAACCAATGGATAAGTATATTATCAATATGGCATGAATGATCAGTGCTTGAAGTAAAACATGCTTGTAAATCATATAACTTGTAAAACATATAATACATGTGTGGGAAGAGACCATAACCAACATAGACTAAGAGAACTACTACTCGGAATTCAATGCATGTTACCCCCTTCTAAGATGATTGAGGTATCCAACCCTTAACAAGGTAATTAGGCATGTCACCCCCCAACAAGGTGATTGAGGTATCCATCCCTCATATGGTTATTGGGCATGTAAACCCCCAACAAGGTGATCAAGGTATCCACCCCTCAATTGGGAATGTCACCCCCCAATAAATCCACCCCTCAACATGGTGATTGGCCATATCACCCCAATAAGGCGTGGTCTACTTGCAACACCATAGATACTTTCTATCAATTCATTTTATATATGAAAGCCCTTCATCATCTTAAAGTCACTTGACTTGTAAACCATGTAATAGATCATCAATAACTTGAGAATCCTTGTCAAGACATTTTATCAAACACTTGGTGGGTTCATAATTCTAGTTCAAAATCACACAATTCAAGAGTGAAATAATATGAGAAAACTCAATGTGAATCAACCCATAAATAGATAGTAAAACCATCATGTAGTATATCTTGAAATCCATCATCAAATCTCATAAGAGATCATAGTTTCATTGCTCAAAACATGTATTGAAACGACCCCAAAAAGTGCTCGTTCCTCAGAAATACTAACAATTGTAATTTTCATATATCTCAAAGTCCGTGTATGATATCAAAAATTCAACTTCATAATCCTGATTAGGCCGAAAATTGAGTGTGAAATGGGTATAGCCCCAATTTTAGAGCATCCGTAGCAAAATATTGTTTTCGTAAAAATTTCACTTCTAGAGGTTATTCGTGTTGACTCCGCAATGCGGACCCATCATGAAGCAGTCTATTCTGTTGCCAATTTTTTAGTTTTGGCCTAAGGATTTGGGATCTTGGGTCTAAGCCTTCCCATGCATAAATACACAATACTTATTCATTTTTCAATCTCATATTATGCAAAACATTCCCCAAAATCCTCTCTAACACTTAGACAAATATTTCACCAAAAATTCAAGTGTCCACTCTCATTTTGAACCTAAGGATTTTATTCAAACTTCAAGTTCTCAAACAAATATTCAATATGGAAACCTCCAAAGTCGAGGTATGTGGGTTTCAACAATTGGATCCTTTCACCCACGGTGCCCAACATTCTTTTTTGCATAAATTGCATGTTTCTAAGTTGATTTACTTGTGGGTCTTACTTATTATGAATTTGACTATGAACTATGTTGGGGTTTCGTAAAAGTGTGACTGTCTAAGTATGTTTTGAACTATGAATCTATGATCTATTTTGAGATTTCATGACGTGTTTCAATGTATATTGCATGAGGGTAGTACCAAGTATTGGTTGGTTGATTTAGTTCAAGTTTTTTGCATGATTTAACTTTTGAATTGCATGATTCTAAACTAGCATTATGCACCCGCCAACTGATTGATAAAATGTTCTATTAAGGTATCTTGAGTTTTTGAAAGCCTAATGCATAGTCTATGAGTTAAGTGACTTTATGATGATGAAAGGAATGTATCTACTAGTTGTTAGCATGGAAATTATCTATAGTGTTGCATGTTTGCCATACCATATATGAGGCGTATGTACCTCATCTACCTTGTCGGGTGGTGGCAATCCCGTACTACCATAGATGAGGTGTATGTATCTCATCCACCTTGTCTGGTGGTGGAAATCCCGTACTATAGTAGATGAGGGGTATGTACCTCATCCATCGTGTCGGGTGGTGGCAATCCCGTACTACTAAAGATGAGGGGTGTGTACCTCATCCACCTTCCAAGCAGGTGACATGCCTTGGATTCCAAGTACTAAGTTGCTTAGTCTATGATGATGGTCTCTTCCTACATATGTAATATGTTCTATATAAGCATGTTTTCCTTCAAGCATTGTTCATGTATGCCATGTCGCTAATATATTGCCTCTTGCTTATGATTCCACATTTCTATTATGTTGCCTATCTTTCGTTGCATTGCATCCTGCATACTTAGTACATTCAAACGTACTCATGCATACTCTATGCCTACATGATGTTACCATGTAGGTATCGGAGCTCCACTTGATCACCTACCCCCACATGGCTAGTACTACCTCTTCAAGCAAGTTTGGTGAGTCCTTAACTTTGAGGATGATATCTTTTAATCTTATACTATGCAAAGACTCTCTCTTTCTTTAATTGTATGCTTTTTACTATGAAGATGAGCCCAAAAAGTTGTCTTGGCCGCCACTCAATTCTAAGTTTAGAGGTGTTATTGGACAAGTGATGTAATGATGATTTTAGCTTGACTCTCTTGACTATTGTATGTTCTTAAGCTATGAAACACTTCCTTAGCCCCTTTACCCTTATTTTATGTTCTCTTGTTGTTTAATTTCTTCCATGACCAAAGATGTGTAATGATATGTTAAGAGGCTTGTTTGGGGCCCTTTCGGGTTCCCCATTCACCGTGTTACATCTAGTACCTCAGTCCGGGTCATGAAAAGATGGTATAAGAGTACTAGATTGTTAATGGTCCTCGACATCTAACACATCACATCGATTAGAGTCTTGTTCATGGTTATGAAGTGCACCACAACTATGAGTAAGAGGCTCTAAGGCATTCTAGGAAATGATTCCCTTCTTCTTAGTATTTATCATGCTATAGAAGTTAAGGTAAGATTTTCCCCTAATGAATTTTCTTTGCTATGCTAGATCATGCCTATCCCAAGAGATAAAAGAGCCCACACTCCCGAAGAACAACCGGCTTATGAAGAGTTCTGGGATGCTATTGCCATGCTAGCTTAAGCCATGACCAATCAAATCAACCAAGGGGCTTATTCCCATCATTCTCCTACACCAGCATATTGGTTAAGGTATTTCCTAAGGATGAATCCACCTTAGTTCAAGGGGTCTAAAGTGGATAAGGACCCTCAAGAATTTATTGATGAAGTATAAAAAGTGTTGTCTATCATGGGGGTTAGATCAGAGGAGATGGCGGAGTTGGCAGCATACCAACTTAAGGAGGTGGCTCAAATATGGTATTTCCAATGGAAAGAGGAGAAAGAGAACAATAATCTGATTCTTTGGTAGGAGTTTGAGGCAGTTTTCCTTGACCGGTTCTTCCCTCTTGAGCTTAGGGAGGCCAAAATGATGGAGTTCATGAATCTAAAGCAAGGTTATATGAGTGTGAGGGAGTATGACCTCAAGTTCAACCAACTCTCTAAATATGCACCACAATTGATTGCCGACGCGAGGTTTAGAAAGAATATATTTGTGAGGGTGTATCTGATTTAGTGAATAGGGAGTGTAGTGCCACCATGTTGATAAGGGGCATGAATTTGTCCTGCCTAATGACATATGCGGAACAATTAGAAGGGGATAAACTTAGGAAAAAGAGGAGCGGTGAGGCCAAAAGGGCCCATTTTGATGGTAAATTCCAAAGTCTCAAAAAAGGCTGCTTTCATCAAGGCCAAGGGTATGCTTATGCTCCTAATAGGAGGTTTTCCAATGACAATCCAAGGGTCCAAGGTGATGGTGGGGTAGTGCCTAATGCTATTGTCAAAAATGTGGTAAGGGTCATAATGGCCATGATTGAGGGATACTAATACTTGTTGTAGTTTTGGGGAAGTGGAGCATAAGGCGATAGATTGCCCTTATAACCTCAACAAGGGTAAGAATGTTCTTCCATAAGGTGCTAATGCGATTCCCAGGGGGAGAGGTGGCCAACATAATTGCTGCCCCAAGACACAATCGATTTTATGCTCTTCAAGGAGACAAGGGGTAGATGAGTTGCTTGATGTCATCACTAGTGTCTTTAAAGTCTTTGATTTTGATGCGTATGCATTGATAGACCTAGGTCCCACTCTTTCTTTTCTTACTCCTTTTGTTTCCAAAAAGTTTCATGTTGAAGCTGAATTATTGCGTGAGCCATATGAAGTGTCTACTCCACTTGGTGCATCTATATTGCTTGAAAAGTCTATAAAAATTTTTCCATTTGCATTTTACATAAAATATTGCCTTTTGATTATGTTGAGTTGGATATGGTAGATTTTGATATCATTCTTTGGATGGATTGATTGCATGCATACTATGCTTCTATTGATTATAAAACACGTAGAGTCGAATTCCAATTCCAAAATGAACCCGTTCTTGAGTGGGTGTAATGATGTGGTGGTCAAGGGTAGATTCATTTCTTGCACTAAAGCCCATAAGTTGATTTCTAAGGGGTTCATCTTGTGAGGGTTAGGGATGTTGAGTCCAAGGTCCTTCCTATAGAGTCAGTTCCGGAGGTTAATGAGTTTCTTAATGTCTTCCCTAATGACTTTCCTGGAGTTTCTCTTGAAAGGGAAATATACTTTGGTATAGACTTCCTCCCGGATACTCAACCTATTTCTATTCCCCCTTACTATACGGCCTCGATGGAGTTAAAAGAGTTGAAGGAGAAATTAAGGAACTCGTTGGAGAAGGGTTTTATTGGGCCTAGCCAATCAACTTGGGGTGCACGGGTGCTATTTTTGAAGAAGAAGGATGTGTCCCTTACAATGTGCATTGACTACCGGCAACTTCACAGGGTCACTATAAAGAATAAATACCCTATTCCAAGGATTGATGATATATTTGACCAACTTCAAGGGACTAGTCACTTCTCTAAGACTGATCTTCGTTCCAGGTAGTGAGGGAATATGACATTCCTAAGACGACCTTTTTTACGGACTACGTATGGGCCTAGAATGCGGAAGCAACAACAAAAAAAAAGAAACATAAAAACTAATTAAAGATATGGGAAATTCAAAGGAAAGATCCAAGAATTTCCAAGAAATGATATTCTAAGGCCTTGACAAGATCTAAGTAACAACATAAAGAATTATGGATGAAATCTAACACCTTTACTTAAGAAAATGAATCAAAACGTTAGATTAGGATCTTGACCACTTTATGAGTAACTAAAGACAATAATTCGCATGTAAACTAATCACCTTCTAAAGAATACCAAAAATAAATCTAAGATATCACAAGAAGAAAGTACTTTACACCTCAAACTATGAACTAGTAAAGGTTTAAAGATAAATTCTCAAAGAAC
>JAOTQR010139973.1:0-20740 GCA_025774065.1 Solanum ossicruentum | reverse complement strand
CAAAGGAAGGGGTTATTGTACATAATGCAGCGACGTCTTCATTAGTAACAGAGGTGAAAGAAAAATAGTTCGAGGATTCTGTTCTACGAAAGCTTAAGGAAAAGGAATCATGTACGATAAAGGGCTTTGACCTTACACAAAATGGAGTACTTTACGGCCAAAACAGATTATGTGTGTCTGATATTGATGGGTTAAGGAAAAAGATAATAGAAGAAGCCCACCATTCTCGATATTTCATCCATCTAGGATCGACTAAGATGTACCATGACCTGAAGGGAGTGTTTTGGTAGGGAGGCATGAAAAAGGACTTTGCAAAATTTGTGGCTCAATGTCCAAATTGCAGCAAGTGAAGGTAGAACATCAAAAGCCAGGAGGTTTTATGCAGTGTAGAACTTCCAACCTGGAAGTGGGATATGATGAACATGGATTTTGTTACTGGTTTGCCTCGCTCATTTCAGAAGTTTGACTCTATATGGGTAATAGTTGAAAGACTCACAACGTCAACACATTTCCTACCTATCAGGAGTGATTATACAGCAGAGGAGTATGCCAAGCTGTACCTCAAAGAGATAGTCAGGCTATATAGAGTCCCAATCTCCATTATATCAGACTGAGGGACTCAATTCACTACGAAGTTTTGGAAGTCTTTCCAAAGGAGTTTAGGTACACAAGTGATTTTGAGTACAACTTTCCACCCTCAAACAGACGGTCAAGCAGAATGTACTATTCAGACACTTGAAGATATGTTGCGAGCTTGTGTATTGGATTTTAAAGGTAGTTGGGTGGACCATTTGCCACTTATTGAGTTTGCCTATAATAATAGCTACCATTTAAGTATCAAAATGGCACTTTATGAAGCTTTGTATGGAAGGAAGTGTAGATCGCCAATTGGATGGTTTGAAGTGGGAGAAACCACCTTACTTGGGCCAGATCTAGTGCATCAAGCTATGGAAAAAATTAAGGTAATACAGCAGCGACTAGAAATAGCCCAAAGTCATCACAAATCATATGCGGATGCTAGGAGGAGAGGGCTAGAATTTTTCAGTATGAGATTGGGTATTTTTAAAGGTGTCTCCAATGAAAGGGGTTATGAGGTGTGGTAAGAAAGGAAAACTAAGCCCACGTTACATAGGGCCGTATAAAATTACTAAGAAAATTGGGCAGGTTGCATATAAGCTGGAGTTACCCAAGAACTTTCAATGGTTCATCCAGTTTTTCATGTTTCAATGCTTCGGAAGTGCATAGGTGACCCATCTCGTATCACTTCTATTGAGGATGTACATGTTACAGAAGATCTCACCTATGAAGAGGAACCTGTTGCTATTCTGGATCGTCAGGTTAGGAAGCTGAGGAATAAAGAAATAGCTTCAATAAAGGTACTTTGGAGAAATCAACAAGCAGAGTAGATGGCCTGGGAGGCAGAGGACACGATGAAGTCAAAATACCGTCATTTGTTTGAAGCTAAAGAAGGCGCCCAACATGCTGAATTGGAACACTAATAGGTATATGTGATTGAATAATTAGTGTGTTATTAAAGGTTTATTTAAATAAAGGATTATACTTCGTCAAGCAACCCAATTATGCTAACATTCGAGGACAAATGTTCCTAAGGGGGGAAGGATGTAAAACCCCATATTTTACATGTACTAATGAAATGTAAATGAATCATGTTATGGTTTGGTCAAATTAGCATCAATTCTTGAATGTGCTTGAATCCCGTGTTAATTGGCGATATATGTGTCTAATACTTAAGAGGGTCGAGGGTATATGTGTGTTGGTGCTAAATTGAGGATATATCAACCCTAAACTAAGTAAAGAATTGGGGTTATTGGATGACTTAATAATTTAGTAGGTGAGTCACCTACTTTCTTGGCTTAAAATTGATAGCTAAACGGAGACAAGGCTCGACATCGAATTTGTTCAAGTTCGATTATGAATAAATTCTATGTTAATGGTGTAACTTTGGCCCATGTTTTAGTAGTATAAATGGACCTTATTTTAAGTCCAAGAAGAATTTAAAAACATCTTAAGTACACTACAAACAACTTGTCCATTTGGATCCAAAACCAACTAAGAACAAAGTTGGAAATTGGAAGCAAAGGTCCATCATATTTGAGACCCAATTAAGACCAATTTTGGAGGATAAGATACCAAATTAATAGGCTATTAATTGGTGTCATTATCAGGTCTCAAGTGGAAGACAAAGTTGGCCAAATTGATCTTTAAAAATGGATCAAGTGCAGCACTAATTCATTCTACTAGGAAATAAAGTTTCAGCTTTCTTAAAGTCTTTTGTCTTCTCTCTAATTCACTTCACCAAGCTGCAAACACATTCTCTAAGGATTTTGAAGGGAATCCAGAACCTATAAGGCAAGGTAAGCAATTATAGTTGTGTATTTAGTATGATTTCTTCATGAAAAATAAGAAGTATATGATAGTATCTTATGCTAGAAATTTGCTGGAAATTCTGGACAGCTAGTGTCCAGAAAGTTGCTGCACACTTGCCTTTTATTTTAGTGACTTCTATATGGTTTTTGGGCTGTATTATGAAGAAGATTTGATGTTCTTAACATGATTTAAGTTATAGATATTTCTATTATGGTTTCTTCATGAAAAAAAGAAGTATATGTTATTATGTTATGCTGGAAATTCTGGACAGCATGTGTCCTAAGTATTGTTGTAAACGTTTCTTGTTGATCAAAAGGATTTTCTCTTAATTGGTTGGATGAATTATGAAGTAAGACTTTTTTCCTAACAATATAGAGGTTGTTATTCATGAAATTAACTTGCTGCACCACTTTTACAATCCACAAAGATGAGTTGTCAAAGTAATTTCACTCTTAAAAGAAACTTGGGAGCTGAAAAATATAATATGTTGTTCCATGACTTTCACCTATTTTGGGACTATTTATGGACTATTTTAAGACTAGTATTATGTGTAAAAATGTTGGATATAATTTTGGTAAAGTTAAAACAAGTTTGAGAGTGTTGACGTCGAAGTGTGGTGAAAGGATGTAATGTTATGTCGCTTGTTTGTATGTTGTGAAGAATTGTTATGTGTTGTATTTTACGGGCTATTTTAGGACTGTTAAGGGTATAAAAATAATATGTACAATACATGTACATAAGAAGGGTCATTAGAAATACGTTTATAAGTGAAAAGATTAAAGAAATGCCTTTGCGTCATTAATTGATAGCTTGCTGTCCGGGTGATCATTTTTATGATATTGGACTACCTAGAAGTGTTGTGTTGCTGCTAATACTAGTCTTATTACTTAATATACTGTAGCTAAATATTTGAGGGAAACTATAGCCACTCCAATGTAGTAACGAGGTCATACAACGAGGTATGTAAGGTTACTTGATTTCGTATCATTTGGCATTAAACATAGATCCCTCGGCAAGTAAAGGCAGTTATCTATTCCTACATGACAAGTAGCCATATCTTCACTCTTTCACATATTCATATGCTCCTATATATAGTTACCTTCAATTGTACATACATACGTGGATACGAAGTACATGAGTTCTTTTGTTGCTAAACAAAGTTCATGAGTTATTTCATTTCATACGCATTTCATTGCTTATGTAACATACTCTCTTCATTTCCATATTGTCTTGCATGATTATTTACATGTTATATGCTGCCTATATAGCCTTATAGCTCCAATATTATGACCACCAAAAGAATCATCTCAAAGGTAATTGAAAGATAAAGTAAAGTATATAGTTTTTGATAGGTGATAGCCCGAGGGATGGAAGACTCACCTAGCCAGGGATGATCCTATCACGAGCGGTAGCCCGAGGAGTTAAGGAAGAACCTAGCCAGGGACGATCCCGATATCCCAAGGGGTGGAAGAATCACCTAGCCTGGGAAAATCTTATTACGAGTGGTAGCCTGAGGGGTTAAGGAATAACCTAGCCAGGGACGATCCCGATACAGTTTTCCACTGATCAGCTGGCCATTTATAGTACATTATGTGCACAGATTATATAGTAAAGGTAAAGCTATATAAAGAACATGAGATACTCGATCCCAAAGTATAACTAAAGGTGGTCTCTTATCCTATACCAGTGCATAGTTTCATTTGAGTTGTATTTCATATACGGTATTTGCTTCCTTACATACTCAGTACATTATCTCATACTGACGTCCCTTACGTGGACCTGCATTTCATGCTGTAGGTACAAGTGCTAGTAGATCTCCCTAGTAGAGTACAGGACATTCAGCTGTTGTTACCAAGCTCCAGGTTATTTCGGAGCTTTGTGTGTGTTTAGAGTTTATATTTTTGCATTATATAGTAAATTCAGACGGGGCCTGTCCCGAACATTAAAAGATATTTTCTCTTGACTAGAGGCTTTGTAGACTATCTAAATTAATGTGTGGTCATGTCTCGTACTTTAGACACTGTGGCCCCAACGACCTAGCTATACACATCTCCTTTTAGTGTGTTATTACCGTTTATCTTCCTAGAAGCATGCCAAACATAGAATTTCCTTATATATATATACAAAGCGCATAGATATAGGTTGGTTCTCCCGAACCTTATCGACAACAGATGCTAGTCCACCCTAACGGGACTTTGGGGTGTGACACTCTTGAAAAGGAAATAGACTTTGGTGTAGACCTCCTTCTCGATACTTAATCCATTTCTATTCCCCCTTACCATATGGCCTCGGTGTAGTTAAAGGATTTGAAGGAGCAATTGAGGGATTTGTTGGAAAAGAGTTTTATTAGGCCTAGCCAATCATCTTGGGATGCACTGGTGTTGTTTGTGAAGAAGAAGGATGGTACTCTTCGAATGTGCATTGATTACTAGCAACTTAATAGGGTCACCATAAAGAATAAGTATCCTTTACCAAGGATTGATGATCGTTTTGACCAACTTCAAGGGGCTAGTCACTTCTCTAAGATTGATGTTTGGTCTGGGTATCACTAAGTGAAAGTGAGAGAGTGTGACATTCCCAAGACGACCTTCCAGACTAGGTATGGACACTTTGAGTTTGTGGTTATGTCCTTTGAGTTAACTAATGCACCGACTATCTTCATGGATCTTATGAATAGGATCTTTAAACCCTACCTTAATTTGTTTGTGGTGGTTTTTATTGATGATATCTTGATCTATTCTCATAGTGAGGAGGAGCATGTGGATCACTTGAGGGTGGTGAGACATATCTTGAGGGAGGAAAAGTTGGATGCTAAGTATGAGAAATGTGAATTTTGGATAAAAGCAGTTTCTTTTCTAGGTCATGTTGTGTTGCCGGTGGTATTAAGTTGGATTCTAAGAAGATGAAGGTAGTCCTTTGAGTCCATCGGACATTAGAAGTTTCTTGGGTTTAGCTGGTTACTACCTAAGGTTTGTGAATGGGTTCTCTTCTATTGCTTCTCCTATGACTAAGTTGACCCAAAAGAAGGCAAACTTTTTATGGACCGATTAGTGTGACAAGAGGTTCCAAACTTTGAAAGATAAGCTTGTCTCCATTCCTATCTTATCTCTACCAGAAGGGTTGGAAGGGTTTGTTCTGTATTATGATGCCTCAAGAATTAGTTTAGGTTGTGTTTTGATGCAAAACGGTAAGGTCATAACATATGCCTCTAGACAACTTAAGATGTGTGAAATGAATTATCCTATCCATGATCTTAAATTGGCCACCATGGTATTTGCTTTGAAAATTTGGCGTAACAATTTGTATGGGGTGCATGTTGATGTGTTTACCGATCATAAGAGTCTCCAATATCTGTTCACCCAAAAAGATCTCAACTTGAGACAACGAAGGTGGTTAGAGCTTCTTAAAGATTATAATATGAGTGTGCATTATCACCCCAATAAGGCTAATATTGTGGCTGATGCTTTTAGTAGGGTGTCTATGGGTAGTCTAGCACAATGTTGATGATGGTGGCAAAGAGGTGGTTAGAGAGGTCCATCGGTTGGCTAGATTGGGAGTTAGGGTGGAGGAGGTTAATAATGGTGCGGCAGTGGTTCTTGATGGTTCTAAGTCTTCATTGATCGAGGAGGTAAAGGCAAAATAAAATCTTGACCCCGCTTTGCTAGAATGGAGGGCCTTGGTAAGAGATGGTGGTGGAAGTTTTCTCCCAATGGGGAGACGGTGCCTTTAGGTACCAAAGTAGATTGTGTGTGCCTAGTGTCGATGATTTGAGAAAGAAGAATTTAGATGAGACTCATAATTCTTCCTATTCTATTCACCCAGTTCTACAATGATGTATAGAGATTTGAGGGAAGTGTTTTGGTGGGGTGGTATGAAGAGAGATATTGCTAAGTTTGTATCCGGTTGTCATAATTGCCAATAAGTGAAAGCGGAACATCAAAGGCCGAGTGGCCTAGCTCAAGATATAGAAGTTTCTAATTGGAAGTTGGAAGAGATCAACATGGATTTTGTTGTTGGGTTGCCTAAAATTAGAAAGCATTTTGACTCTATTTGGGTTGTGGTTGATAGGATGACAAAGTCGGGTCATTTCTACCGGTCAAATCTACTTATGGTGCCGAAGATTATGCTAGATTGTACATTCACGAGTTGATTAGATTGCATGGTGTTCCTTTCTTTATCACATTGGATCATGGTGCTCAATTCACTTCTCACCTTTGGAGGTCCTTCCAAAGAGATCTTGGTACCAAGGTAAAGCTTAGCACGACCTTTCACTGTCAAATTGATGGCCAAGACGAAAGAACTATCCATCTTGAGGATATGATTAGAGCTTGTGTTTTGGAGTTTAAGGGTAGTTGGAATGAACATCTTCCACTCATTGAATTTGCTTACAACAATAGCTATCATTCAATTATTGGTATGACTCCTTTTGAGGCTCTTTATGGTAGGTGTTATAGGTCCCCGAGTGGATGGTTTGAGGTGGGGGAGATGGCTTTGTTAAGTCCGAATTTGGTTATGAAGGACATGGAGAAGGTGAGGTTTATAAGGGAGAGATTGAAAACAACCCAAAGTCGACAAAATTCCTATTCCGAAGAAGAAGAGATCCTGAATTTAAGGTTTATGATTGGGTTTGTTTGAAGGTCTCACCCATAAAGGGTGTGGTTTGATTTGTCAAGAAGGGTAAATTGAGCCCAAGGTTTTTGGGTCCTTATAGAGCATTGAGGAGGATTGGTAAGGTGGCCTATGAGTTGGAGTTACCCATTGATACGAATATGACTCATCCAATTTTCCATATATCTATGTTGAGGAATTGTGTGGGTGACCCAAATGCCATTATACCTTTGGATGTTGTGTGTGTGGTAGAAGATAATTTTACTTATGAGGAGGTTCCAGTAGAAATCTTGGATAAACATGTGAAGATGTTGAGAAAAAAGGATATAACTTCCATCAAGGTTCTTTGGAGAAACCAACAAGTTGAAAGTGCCACATGGGAAGTCGAAGAGGACATCTAAAGGCTATATCCATATTTTTTCCACTCTACTCAAGCCTAAGGTACTTATATAAGTCCCCTATTTGATTTCAAGTCTTAAGTTTCAGTCCTTATGTCATTTGCATGCATTCATGTTTATGTTGACAAGTTTATGGTAATTTTTAACACTTATGTTAAGATTTTCTAAATGATGTTTAAATGCATTTGTGGCATTCATGTGTTGGGATGAAATCATCTTAATTACTTCTCTTGTATACTTTTCTTTGACATTTAGGGACGAATGTTCCCAAGGGGAGATATTGAAATGCTCAAAAATGTGTATCAAAAATACCTATAATCATAATTTTTATATATCTTAAAATCCATGCGTGATATCGGAAATCCGACTTCATATTCTTGCTCAAGCGGTACAATTGAGTGGGGAATGGATATAACCCAAATTTTAGAAGACGCCTAGCAAAAAATTTGTTTCACCAACTTTGCAATTCTAGTGAGGGTCCACGACACCTCCGAGACATGGACCCATTATGAAAATATGTAGTTTTTTGCCAGTTTTACTATTTCAGCCTAAGGCTTTGGGTCTAAGTCCACCTATGCGTAAAAACACCTATGCTAAGTCATTTTTCAACTCTATATCACTAAAGACATTCCCAAAACCCTCTCTAACACCTAGCCAAATATTTCATTCAAAATTCAAGTATCCTGAACTCATTTTTGGATATTGAGGATGTCACTCAAGCTTCAAGTTCTCATTCAAATCTTCATCAAGGAAATCTCTAAAGTTGAGGTATGTGGGTTTCAATCATTGGATCCTTTCACCCATGGTGCCCAACCTTCCTTTTTTGGTAAATTACATATTTTCAAGTTGGATTATTTATGGGTATCTCTTATTATGAAGTTGATGATAAACTATGTTGGGGTTTCATAAAATATTTACTGTTTATTGAAGTTTTGAGCTATAAATCTATGATCAATTATGAGATTTGATAAAGTGTTTTAATGTATCTTGCATGGGGGTGTTACCAAGTATTGGTGGGTTGGTTTACTTTGAGTTTTCTCACATGATTTCACTCTTGAATTTCACGATTTTGAACTAGCAATACACGCTAACCAAGTGTTTGATAAAATGTATGGTTAAGGATTCTTGAGTTGGTGATGATCTATCGTATGGCCTATGAGTCAAGTAACTTTATGATGATGATAGGAATATATGTATGTGTTGAATTCATGAAAAGTATCTATAGTGTTGCAAGTTGACCACACCTTATTGAGCGGGTGCTATGCCTCAACCACTTTAATGGGGAGTGCTATGCCCATCTACCATGTTGAGGGTATATAGCTTTGCCACTTTGGTGGGGGGTGCCATGCCTATCTACCATGTTGAGGGGTATATACCTTAACCACTTTGATGGGGGTGCTTTGCTCATCTACCAATTGAGGGGTAGATACCACAATCACCTTCCAAGGGGGTGGTAGGACTTGGATTCCAAGTACTAGTTTGCTTGGACTATGATGATGGTTTCTTCCTACACATGTATGTTCTATAAAAACATGTTTTACTTCAAGCATTGATCATGCATGTCGTATTGTTATTATACTTATCCATTACGTATGTCTATGCATTTTGAGTATGTCGCATATCTCTTGTTGCATTGCACACCTACATACTTTATACATTCAAACATACTAACGCATAATCTATGCCTACCTGATGTTACCACGTAGGAACAAGAGCTCCTCATGATCATCCTCCTCATGGCTAGTTTTGACATCTTGAAGATAAGCTTGTGGTGAGTTCTCAAGTTCGGAGACACTAGCTTTGTTCTCTTACTTTTTTTATCTCCTTCTTTGATAAGGGTGAGCTCGGAAAGTGTCTTGGTCCCCGCCAAATCTATGCTATAGGTGTTGTTGGACAAGTGATGTAATTATGCTTGAGCTTTGACTCTTCTATGATTTATGTCATTAAAGACTTTCCTTAGTCTCTTTATCCTTATTTATACTCACTTTTTGTTGTTTACATTGTTTCCGCGACCAAGAATTTGTAAATGATATGCTAAAAGGCTTGTTTGGGGTCCCTTCGGGTTCCCATTCGCCGTGTCACGTCTAGACCCTAGCCTTGTGTCGCGATAAGTCATCCCATTAAGCACCTTGTAATCCAAGAGAAATCTCTAGGTACCATTCTTTTTCTTCACTAATAAGGCAAGGGTAGAGAAAGAGGATTTTCTATGTTGAATGACTCCATTAGTTAGCATTTTCTTTAACTTTCTTCTCTAGTTACTTTTTTTTGATAATAGGTGTTCCTATAAGCCTTGAGACTTACAAGAGAGGCCCTTGATTTGAGGGGAATCCTATGTTTCACGTCTCTAAGAGGTGGTAAGGATTTAGGCTCAACAAACCTATCATCATAACCAAATAGCAGAGATTGAAAGGAATTGTCCATTGAATCTTGCTTTCTTCTATCAAAAACAAGTGAACCATGATGGTTTGTACTTTCTTCAGCACTCAAAGTAAAGCGTTGGTCTAACACTTAATTTGATTGAAGTGCAAAACACCGGAAAAAGAGCATGCTTCAGAAGTAGAAACGTGAAACACATTTTCTTTTGAAGTGAAAAAAGCCTTGCTCAAGAGTTGTTTAGTTTTTTTTATAAAATTTGTATTTTTTTAAATAGTTAAGAGTACTCAAATATTTTTTCTTTGCTGCTTTCATAATTGCGAGTCTATGACTGCTGTGATACTACAACTCTAGTCTCTCTTCTTCTGCAACTCCATTACAGTCTCTAGGTAAGTCCTCCTACCTCTCCCCCTTTTCTTCTTCTTCTTCTCGGTTCTTTTCAGTTCTTCTTTTGCTAGAGTTCTCCTTGATTTGTTTTTTCAGTTTCTCTGTACTTCTATAACAGAAGTTCTATTTATAGTGCTCGGCTTTATTTTTTTAATTAGATCTATTTTCTTTTTTTAAAAAAAAGAATTAGTGTGTATTTTTTTGCTCAGTCACTGAAATCACAACAATTTTTGACTTTTTACTAGTAATAAATTATATTTTCTTATTCAATGGCACAAAAAAGGGATCCAACATAGGCTTATGAAATTGCAATGAGTAGTAACATAAAAATTTAATGTGTTTTTTGTGATACGACATACAATAATGAAATATTTCATCATAAGAAATATCTTATTGGTGGTTATAAAGATGTAATAGTATGTCCAAAGATCCCCGATAGTGTGAAGGAAGAAATCAAAGCCTACTTTATGAAAAAAATAAGTCTAAAACTAAAATAAATTATGAAGCATCCATGATTAATCTTGTTGTTGATGATAAAATGGATGATGATGAAGTTGAAGTGAATATGCCAATGGGGGCTCCCTCAAAATGTCAAAAGAATTCTTCAACTAGTAGGAGTGGCCATCCAACGCTAGTAATGACAAAGGTCCTCTCAGTCTCAATTTCTCATGAAAACCAAACCAAATGAAAAAAGGTGGACCTATTCATTTAGAATCTTCTAGGAAGATTTTAAGGGATCGTGTTGTATCCACTTTTGCTAGGTGAATGCATGATGTTGGGCTTCCTTTCAATTATATTAACACAGATAGTTTTTGTGAACTCATTGAAGTAGAAGGTCCATATAGCCCTAGAATGAAGGCCTCCACCTATCATGATATGAGTGTTCCTTGTCTAAAAAAAGGATATGAAAAAGACAAACAAAATTGTAGAAGATCATAAGATTCAATGAAAAACGTATGGTTGTTCCATTATGATGGATAAATGAATCGCTAAAAATAAAAAATAGTCAGTAATATTTTGATGAATTTTACAAAAAAGGTGTGTGTTCCCTGAATATTATGATGCTAGTAACTCTTCAACTAATTCTAATAAGATGCTTAACTTTTTGAGAAAATTGTCTTGAAAGTAGGCAAGGAAAAATATGGTACAAGTTGTGACCGATAATGCAAGTGAGAACGAAAAAGCATGGCTAATGTTGAAGAGAGTGTACCCGCATATTTTTTGAACTCCGTATGCTCACTTACTACATCAAAATGATGTTTGATGAAATTTTCAAAGAAGCCTCGTATTCTTCAGGTGAACAGTAAATTTGATGTTCAATGGGTTATTTTAAAACTTTATGTTTATTTCCTTTACTTATTAAGTATTAACTATGAGTTCTTTTGAAAAATATTTGGCAAGGATGTTAAGGTACATTCTTATATAAGTCAAAGGGGTTGTTGTTACATATGATGAGGATATATACAAAGAAAGAAAATTGGTAAAATCCACCAAGACATGACTCACTACAACTTCTTTGATTTTGTATAGTTTTTATCAGCAAAACTAGAATTTGAAAATCTTGTTTATGTCAATTGAATGGAGAGAGAGTGTCTATGCTAAGGAAACTCTTGGAAAAGAAGTTGTGAGATACATCATTGGTATATATTTTTGGAATGATACTATTCAGACACTCAAAGTTGGTGGTCCTTTAGTTAGTGTACTTTGTATGGTGGATAGGGAGAAAAAAAGCACCAACGAGCTATATTTATGAAGCCACGAATAGGGTCAAAAAGAAGTAGTCAAAGGGAATTTAGTTAAGATGACAAGAAATATGAGAGTGTTGTTAAAATCATTGATGCAAGATGGACATATCAGCTTCATCAACCTTGCATACAACTGGACATCTTTTGAACTGAGATCTCTATTATAAAAATACATAGATGACGACTTGACCCAAGAATTAAGGGATGGATATCATAAATGCGTTAAGATAATGATCCCAGATAAAGATGTACAAGATAAAATAAGAAAGGAGAATGGAATGTACATGAAAGTTGATGGGCTACTTGGCATTGAATCAACCATTAGAGCAAGAACGAGACTATTATCAAGTGAGCATTTAAGTGATTCAACTTCTACTTATGTTTAAATCTTTGACTTTTAAGTTATATTTATTCACTTTTTAAAATAATTCCTCTACTATTTTACAATTGAATAGTGGATGCAATATGGTTATAATGCACCAAACTTGCAAAAGTTTGATATTAGGGTGCTAAGTTTTACTTGTGGCTCATTCAGTTGTGAGAGAAATTGAATGCGTATGAACATGTGAGATTTTGAAAACTATATTATAATATTTTTAATTATTCAAAGTCCTCATATTAATCACTTTCTATGACTTTTGTGCAGATTCATACTAAAAAGAGAAATATAATTGAGTTAAAATGACTCAATAATCTAGTGTTCATCAAATATAATAAAACATTGAAGATACAAATAAATGGTTAATGGAGTGCCCGAAAATCATGATGATGAAGAAGTCTTCGAAAGAGAAGGTCTCACTTAGGGGTAATACTATTATGACAAGTGGTGTTGTGGAGAATAGTTATGATTTGCGAGGTATTTTAAAGGTCAAGGAACGAGTAACTATAGGTTCAACTTCAACTTTAAGTAGTTGTAGAACCCTTGTTGATGAGCCCTCTGATGATGAAGAAGATGAGAACCAAATAGAAGTCGTGGTTATGAAACTTCAAGAGTTTGAGGATTTTGTTGAAGAACAAGATTTTGCTCACTTTGTCTTTTGGTTATGCACTTGTGTTATTTCTTAAATGCAATTTGACTATCTATTTACTTTTTAATTTAATTTGAATATTTTCTTAACATATTACTTTTATTAAGTTCTTGATGGTTTATTTATGTGTATTTAATATTTTTTATTTCTATAAAATAGCTTAATTTGAAAAAAAATGTGTGCTTGGCTTCATGCTTCTCGTTTCTAAGAAGCGAGCCTTCGCCGCTTTTTTCGCTTCTCACTTCTTAAGACACTGAATCAAACTTTGTAAGATTGATTCATAGGATGCGTACATGAATTATTTGTTGTTATGGTTTTATCATTCTTGAGTTACACCCATAACGATGATGTTATTATGAGAACATACATGTTGAACAATGTCTCATTCATTCCTTGCACTTACATTCTAAGAGATAACACTTGCTCTATGGCCTATGCCCTATACTTCACTTGATAGTATAAGTGTTTCAGTTCTTCATCTTTACGGGGCACCTTCAAGATTAGTCATAGTCACCATGACCCATATAGGGCTTCATGGACCTCACTTAGGAAAACTCTTCATATTGCTTCATAGGCACCATCATGACTTGTGAAGGTATCTACAAATCATTCGGCTTCTAATGGTAGTTGCTTTAGTAATATTTTCTGCAACCTTTTACAACTTCAACTTCACAATATGGAGAATGGTTTGTGGTCCTTACCATGCCTTATATAGAGGTCGTTAACTCGCACTTCAATTATTTTCTTAGTTTTTAGCTTTGTTCACACGTATCACCTAATTTCATACACATGGATACAAAAACACATCAAATTCATAATACATACTTGACAATGTATAATAATATCTCATTTTAATTGTTAATAATATCATATATTTATGATAAATTAGACGTGATCATTCCTTGTTGCCTCATTCAACTTGAGTTAAGCCATGGAAATACACCAATAATTGTTCTTCTTGGGGTCAATTCATTCTTGTCATTCATCACCATAATCATTTCTTCCTTCTTTAGTATGCACTGGAATGGACTCACCCACTTTCTGTCTGAGATATAATATACAATTCTAGCATCCAATGACTTTATTACCTCTTTCTTCCATATCTTTCGTCACGGGATTTAATCGATGCAGGTGTTGCATACGTGGCTTGTGGCCCTCCATATAAATTTTATGCATAAATAACACTAGACTAATCCAATGTATATTAAATATTTTCTAACCAATAGCGTTCTTCCTTTTTTTCAACATAGTCAAGGCCTTGTTAAGTTGTACTTTAAATAATGTTGCAAAAGAATTACCGATAAAGTTTAATTATCACCTAAAAATGCATATCTTAGGCAAAATGAAAGGACTTTCAACTCCAACCAAGGCGCTTCTCAACTAAATGGTTTGGGTATGGCCCCCAATACTTGGTTCGATGATTTCACATGGCTCATCTGAATGCTCTCATTGTTTATGTCTAGAATTTGTATAAACTCTTATACTTCGGCATCTCCAAAAGTATGACCCATCAATACTCTCTTTAGGAGGACTTTTTATGCAATGTATTAAGCTTCATTACAAGGTTCACTATAATAGCTTATAACTCCTCATAGTTGATTGACAATTATATTACTTTATACACATTGAATACTTGCACCATGTTATATGCCATCATGGTCAAATTGCGCAGCTTTGACATCAATGTACCATCAGTTGCTAAAGAAAGATTCTCCCAAAACAAATAAAACTTTTGGGTCAGGCTTAAAGTTCATAATGATAAAATCTACAAGAAATATGAGAGATACAACTTGGACTAACACATCTTTAAAGATAACATCAGAATTTATCAGTAATTAATTCACGAGTTTCAATATAACTTTGGACGACTTTAGAGTTCCAAGCCTAACTTTCTAAATAATAATGTAGGCATCAAGTTTATGCTAGGTTCCAAATCACATAGACCCCTTGTATTTAGGTATTTACCTATTATGATCTAAACTTTGAAACTCCTAAGGTATTTTAACTTGATGGGTAGTTTATTTAAAATTTGAGAGCAATACTCTTTAATTAGTGAGAACATTTCGTGTTCAACTATCCTGCTCTTGTTAGTCACAATGTCCTTCAAGTACTTCGCGTATTTTGGTATTCTAGTAAGACATCAGTAAAGGATAAGTCAATGTAAAGTAGCTTGTCTGTTGTACTGGCTGCTTCATTGAATGTGTCGATCTGCATTATACATAAGGAGTTGATTTGCATCCTTGTCTGGCAGTTAGCTAAGCGAGAAGCTGTGATCGAGGAAGCCCCGTCCAGTAGTGCCTCTACTCTACTAGTCCTAGTACTATCTACTAGATAGACAGGCCGGTCACCGGTGGCATAAGACCCTTCTCTGCTTGTCTAACTCAAGCCAGATAGCAACAATCACTCGAAATAGTCATGGAAGACATGCAAGTCCAGATTAAAAGATAAGGAAGGCAAGTCAAAGCGGAAAGAAAGCCTTAGCCGGAGCAGTAGCCAGAGAAGCAAGAGCAACAAGGCTCAAAGTGGTCTCAGGCATGATTCCACTCCAGTTTTTGACTCATTCACATTTCCATTTAAATGAAATGAACCAGGCTAGAATAGGCCGTTAGGCAATACGACAAGCAGTCAGTCTTCTTTTCTATTGTTTCAAGGCTTGGGCTGCACTCGTGGCTAAGCGCCTAACCTGTTGAAATGGAGCAGCTTCTCTCTCTGTCAAGGCGGAAGCAGCGGGGTAGAGGAATTGGTCGACTCATCAGGCATTAGAAATGGCTTTTGATGTGCCTTTTCCCAGCTTTTTTGGTTGTTTAACAAGGTGAACCCAGTTCACTACTTTCAATTCGCCTCATTCAGTTTCATACTTGCTTGAATTCATTACTTGAACCCTAATTGAATAGTGTCATTACTTGCTTTCAGTTTCATAGCTTCATTACTTACTTGAAAGTCGTTAAGTTTAATACCTGCTGATTTCAAGTCGTACACAGGGATCTGTCATTATCGATTTGACCGGGACACATCCAATTGAAAGTCTAATCCGAGAAGGAGCTCCAAAAAAGACTTGACTGAAGAGCGGGGAATCTTCCTACAAGTGAGCACCAAGTCAAATGTATTCAAAAAGGGCTATAGCTCTGCCTAGATAAAGAGGACTTTAAGGCACCCTCGTAGTCGGTCAAGCTGAATTACATCCACCCTCGGATGTTGGGTGGTGGAGTGAGTGATGCCCCTTCGGGTATCACGAACGAAAGCAGCCCGGGTTCAACTCTTCCTTTGTTCCATATTAGCACTTTGCCCTTCTTGCTCGACAGGTTCTGAACACATTAAAGCCCAGATTATATGAAGTTCATTCTCTTCCTCTGTGCTAATAAACTTGGCATTATTGAAGGGGGTCGGTCTCGAGAAAATCTTGAAAAAAGTCTAAGGACGGTCCGATTTCGCCTAATATATTTGCATATCTATAGAAGAACGTATATAAAAATCTTTAATGAAAGTTAAGAACCCATTGGAATTAATTGATTCTATTTTGAAACCATTTTGTTTTGTCGAACTTTCCTTTTTAAACTTACCAAAATATTCATCCTCCTTTTTCTTCTTAAACTTTTACGGGAATAGAGAGGGTGACTTCTCTTATATTTTCACACTCTCTTTAGAAGATCTCGACCTGGCTTTGCTATTTGATTTTTTCTTTCTCACCACCTTGGAAGATTTATTTTTTTTAGAAATAACTCTTTTAATTACTACTAATTTCTAGTACTCATGGAAATTACTTATATTTGGATTAGTGTTATTTGGAAGTCCTTCTTGCAGTTGTGAGGTTTTTGCCCTAGCAAATTGCCTATATTGTTTTTGTAGAGTCTGAGTAGCCAATTGATTATTGTTTATGTCTCCCCTCGTATTTTTTATATCTCCCATTATTTTATCCTTCCTGTACATTACCTTTTTGAATATTTTCTCATTGCTCATGTTTCATAATGAGTAGTTTTAGTTATTACTTTGACTCTGTTATTAGTATTGCTTTCTATTGCCTTGAGGACAATACTGGTTTTAGTTCTGATTCAGATTACTTCTCTATAAGGAGTAAGGATTGTTCCTCCAACTTGGCCTATAAATTTTCATAGTTCTAGTTTCCTTCATCTCTTTGAGCATTCCCAACAAAGTTCACAGTCTGGATTCGCCTTGCAATATTTAGCCACATGCCCATATCCACCACTACCACACATTTCACATCACCCTTGGGGTTGTTGCAAAATATGCACTTGAGTCTGTTGTTTTCTTAATGCTATTTTATTCAAATGCTTATTCATCATGTTATGCATAGAGGCACGCTGTATAGAAAAAGTAGTTATATTGCTTACCTTTATCACTCCAATAGTCTTTTACATCGCAATTCATAAAACATCATTATTCCATCCAAATTAGCTTCTGAGATTTTGTTAAACCCTTCTAAGGCCTATCAACCTACTGTAGAATTAAGAGGAACTTTTGTATTTGATTCGACACCTTCAATGAAAGTCTGAATAAGCACCTTGTGGCTTGATATTCTTCTTCTCTTTATTTGAAATTTAGGATTTTAATCCTTAATTTTGTGATTTTACTTGAAAAAAGAATTTTATTAAGAATCCCTAAGCAAGATCATTCTAGGTGGCGATGGAGTTTGCTAGTTCTAATGCCAACCACTACCTTGCTTCGCCGAATAATAAAAATAGAAATAGAGTCAATCTCACAAAGTTAGAAGACACCCTAAATAGAATGTAAATATCACTAATTTCCTAGAAATTTTTTATATGCACTTGGGGGTCATCATAATGAAGCCAATGAATTATCCCATAATATGAATTAATTGCATCATATGATGTTTGCACTGAAATCTACCTCAACTTGGTGATTTTCTAATCTTGAAAGTAACGTTGTTTGCAGGTGGGACTATCACATTGAGTACTATCTAGGTGCCATCACTACGATCTATTTTTTCCCAGATCTATTAGTTGAAAAGTAGTTATTAATACCTCTTTCTCTAGTTCTATCTATTTGATCAGATATTGTAGACTCATTTGCCTTCTTTAATAATGCAAGAATCATCTAAGTTTAGCTAATGACTCTATAAGGTGCAGAGTTTAAAGTTATCGTTAAGTAAGCAACTAAGATCAAGTTGTCAATACTTGTGTAACAAAAAAAATAATAAAAGAATTGAATCTATACTAATTCTAAAGTCTCTGGCAATGTCGTCAAAAACTTGATGCTCCCAGATGGACACGCAAATATACATGGTCGCCCAAGTAATACAGTCTCTCTAAAAGAGTCGTATTATCAAACCCAAAGGACTTACGATTAATATGCATTCAATTTCACTGACACATAACTTAGTACAAGGGTAATTTAAGAATTTGATTTTTGTCTATAACCTAAGAATGCAACAATTTTAGGAATTAAACTAACTCAAAGTATTTGCTTTCAAATTAGTTATTTCACAATAATTAGGATAATCAAATGTTGCACCATATTAAGAATTAATGTGTCATATCACTTTCATGAATTTTTGATGATTATCAAATTAGATTTATAGGTTGATATCATGATCATGATCTCCCAATTTCTAATCGTCTACCTCGAGTTGATCATCTAACTTGTAACACCCCACAACTCTATTCTTAAGATCCAGATTTTTTATCGTAAATACATAAGCTTGAACTTAGTGATGTCTTACATGTACCTGTATTTTAAGCCAAATTCTTTTATGTTGTAAGTGTATTAGGGTCATAAGAGACCTTTCGTACTTAGTCGAATTCAAAACTTTCCAATTGATTGATTCTCGCATTAGATTATACAAGAGTCAAATTTAAATGACCATAATCCTTAGTACATAAGGAATTGGATGGCCTATGACTTACCAAATTGAACATCTTTGAATTAGATTTCTAATGTTACCAATTTCGCTTCATTTCAAGTTCAGAGCAAAAAAGTTATGACCATTTTACTATAGACTGCCACTGTAGAGTAAAATGATAAACCTGACTTATTGGTCGTGGTTTAAATGATGACTTATCCTGTTAACTCATGGAATGACTTTTGTAAGTCTATTTTTTAGCCCCAAACATGACGGACTCAACTACAAGTCGTAGTTGCTTCTATGGGTCATAGTTTGCACTCATGGAATGGATCTGGAGACTCTAATATTTGCCCAAACTTTCACGCATGGGTTTTTATAGACCGTAGAAGCCTCTAGGGGCCATAGGTTGACCCATGGATGACCTGGGTAACATTTTAGAAAGGGTTATTTTGGTCTTTTCTCACCTTTTAAAGCCTTAGCTCGATGATTTTACACCTAATTAAGTCCCTAAACATAACTATTCAATTTTATTTTTACCTAAAACACATTCTCAAACTTAGAGGAAGGTTTCAAGGAGAGAAAAATCTATGGTTTCAAAAAAATCTTGTGAGTTCTTCCAAGCTATTTAAGAATTCAAATCATCCAGGTATGTAAATCTACCTAAAGTGTTGGACTGAGTTTCACGTGCCTTTTCATCTACATAAGTCAAATTTGTGAATAGAAATTGAGTAGCAAAAATCACATAATCCTAATCTTTGAGTTGCTTGCATTTATTTTGAGTCTTCATGAGCATATATGAACGGATTAACAAATTGTATGCTGATTATATGAAATTGGAGTATTAGTTATGCTTGACAATGCCTCGAAAGGGGGGGTCCTCCTTATGATGCTATGGACGGCTATCCAAAGTGCAAAGGGTAAACTCGGAATCGGATATGAATCCTAAATTGCATCATCTTATGTAATGCTTGTTACATTTACTTAATTGACTTTGTGATTATGATTGTTGAAATTGAGTATATTGAGCATGATGAGCATCATACATGTCTTTTTGTGATCAGCATGACTGATTGAAGTTTAAGTGACCCTTTGAGTTAGAATCTGAAATGATTTGATGAGTCTTGATAACATGTATGACTAATAGTCTTGATTGCCGATCTGTTAAGTGTTTGAATGGAGTCTGATTGGAGTTAATATAAAAAGTTGATTGATATGAGCATATTGAATCTTGAGAGGAGTATTGAGCACCGATATGGGCATTAGTAAATAATGACTCCAACCCATAAACTATGTTGCCAACGTAGGATAGGGACTATGCTTCTTATATCCCAAAACGATTGACATTAATTTTGGATCTAGATTGGTTTGATCATCCCTTACCTTGGCAAATATTGGACGGTTGTGGCAATGACAGTGCAAGCATTACATCATCATCAGCTCATATATGATGGTGGTCAGTTAGAGAAACTTCTGGATTGTGTATTACTGATTTGACTGAGTTACATGTTAGAGTTTCTTTTAGGAGAATTTGTTTACAATAAAATTTTACCATCTTTTACTGAGTCGAGTTATGAATGGTTGAGTTGATTGGATTGATTTGAACTTGAGCTTACTTATTTCTCCATCCATTTTACATACTAGTATATTCAATTTACTTACGTCCATTTGGGCATACATCTTTAATGATGGAGATACGGGTGATAGAGTCCTCCAGCAAGCCCATCCTTGAAGTCTTGTTTCTTGTTTCTATACTTAGTAGGCCCTCCTTGCTATCTAGAGGAGTCTGTTTCTTTTATCTTTATTGAGTATACAAAAAAATAACAACATACCCAGTATAATCCCACAAGTGGTATCTGGGGAAGGTAGAATGTACGCAGACCTTACCACTACCATAGAAGTAGAGAGGTTGTTTCCCGGAAACCCTCGTCTCAAAACCCGTAAGTAAGAACGAACTAGATATGACAAAAGGGGGAAGGGAACAGAAAAATAACG
>JAOTQR010139953.1:24801-58533 GCA_025774065.1 Solanum ossicruentum | reverse complement strand
TAACCACAAGAACCCCTCCACAAGCTGTGGAACAGTCAATGATCCATTGGAAGGTTCCTTGAGGTCACCCTTGGCCTTGGGTGTTGTGTGTTTGGGTCGATGGTGGAGTTCAAGGCTAAGTAGCCCTTCACAGAGCCCTTCATGAGTCGTGTTACTTTCCACTGGCAATAAAATGTCTCATGGGAGGAGCCTAGGGCTTGAAAGTCAAATTTTAGCTAAGATACCTCACACACAAACCCCTACACGAGCTATGTAGCACAACACGAATCTTATGGGGTTCTGTGAGGGTGTTGGTTTGGAAATTTTCTAAGTATGGAATCCCTATCTTAGAACTTGGCTATTGAATAATTTTCTATGTATGGTCTCACAGAAAACAATATGGATTGTGTAACTTTGCACGTGCCATAAGGCTTCTTGTTGAGACCCCTGACAACTTTTAAAGTCTCATTTCATTAATGGCTTTCTTATAATTTTGGTTATTCTTAATGAATGTTTATGAACTTCTAACCTATCCTAAACTCCTGAAACCTATACTCCACTATTCTTACTAAAATTTATTCCTCACATTTAGAATATTCAAATTCTCTCATCAAAAGACTCCTCTCAAGTGAACCATTGGAGGATTAGCTTGGAGCATAAGGAAGGGTCATCTTCTACAATCAATTTTTTCTTGATTCTTTTTAATTAGCTAAGGTATGTGGGATTGGTTCATTGTCCCTTTCCACCATCAAGACCCAATAATTTTTACTCTTTGATTTGTGATTTTTAAGCTTACTTTGAATATGGGTCTTTAATATTATTGTTCACTTGATTCAATTGAGTTCTGAACTATACTTAATTGTTGTTTTCATGAAGATTTAAGTCATGTTAGCATGATTTTCTTTAATATTATGATGATACAATGTGCATATCCCTTTAAGCCTTAAATCTAAGCATGTAATATTGATTAAGTTCCATTAATTGATTTAACCATTTATTTCATATGGATACTTTATAATATGAGTTTTAAAGTATGAATTTCTACTTGTAGGTGCTATCTCTCCATCATTCATATCATATACAAGAATGAGCATTGATTTTCAAGAGATTTATATGTGGGTTGAAGCCCAACCTTGACTATGACTATGTTTTTAAAAGAATTATGGTTATGACATAATAGTGATCACATAATGTTTATAATATGGTTGTATGAGCTCCTTGGGTGTTTACACCATCTTGTACAAGTATTGGATAAGCTAATCAATTGCATAAGTGTATGACATGACATATCATTTAGCATTTCAGCCTAAGATGCATGATTATAAAGATTGTTTTTCTTTGAAGCCCAAGTTTACATTGTTATATTTTGAAAAACTTGTCCTCTATTTCGAAAAGCATGTATATGTATATGTATTCCTGTGGTATGATGGCTAATACGAAATGGGATATGGATGCTCCATTCTCATAACCACATGCCAGAGTAGGGTATATGCCTTATTTATGGGATATTAACTTGAAATCCTTCTGAAAATAGTAGGTCATAATGAAGGTGGCAATCTGGCTAAAAAGATCTGATCGTAAGATGTGATTTGGGCAACCCTTGGCAAATAGTCCAATCCCATTCCAATGTATAGCTTCACATTGGGGGTTCATGCATTAGTTCTCATGGATCGTGATATCTGTTATGGTATAATCCACAATATGAATAAACTATTTTTGCATTTCATACATCATGGATTTCATGGCATATTGATACATTACTTGCTCATATATAATTCCTTCTATATACATACCCTTGTCATCCAAAATTTAGTTGCAAGTTTAATGAGTTCATAACATTTAGGTGCCAGCATACTTAGTACATTTAAACATACTAACACATACTTTTTGTCCACATGATCTAACCATGTAGGGACTGGAGACTACCACCTTCAACCTCTTGACGGCTAGATTGGTTGGCTAAGAGTTGTGTGTGGTGATTCTCATTATCTAAGGACAAGATACCTTCTATCACCCTGTTATGTTATGATGCTTTATATCTTTATTTTGAGGGTGAACCTAGGACATGTGTTGGCCCCCATCCTATTCCATATGTTAGAGGTTTTAATGGACATCTTGTGAACTCTTCATATAGGCTTGCTACACTCATATGTTACTTATGGAGACTATACCTATGACTATTGTGAGCCACGTACTATGTCAAGATGATATTCTTATGATGAGATGTGGATATGTGAATAGTCCTAATCCCTTTTCTATCCCCATAGCGTGAGTTATACTTATCTGCCCTTAATTCTTATGTGCTATGAGTTATCTGAATCCATGCAAGTCCCTATCCCTATGATATCCCCAAAGCATGAGTCATCCATTCCCATCCCTTAGAACTATGTGTTTATTACTTCATTATGCGCTTCCATATCATTGGTGTGAATATGGATAGTATAAGGCTTGTTTTGGGACTGTCGAGATCCATTCGCCATGTCACTCCTAGACTCTAGGTCTAGGTCATGACAATCTTAGTATTAGAGCACTAGATTTGTAAGTTATCCTTGGAGTCCAACATATCGCGTTAAGTGTGGCACACCCACTGGTCAGTAGAGAGGGTTGGTGATGAGAAAGTTGGTTGGGATGAGTTTAGGTTTGCCTGGACTGGTTCTTCCCTCTTGAGCTTAGAGAGGCTAAGATGATAGAACTTATTATCCTCAAGGAAGGTAATATGGGTGTGAGGGAATATGCCCTCATGTTCACAAATTTCTCAAGGTATGCTCCTATGCTAGTGGTTGAACCCCGTGCAAGAATGCACAAGTTTATTTCTAGGATCTCTTATTTTGTTGTGAAGGAATGTCGTACAAATATGCTTCTTCAAGAGATGGACGTTTCTAGGATCATGACTTATGCTGAATAAATTAAAATTGAGAAGCTCAAGGAAAGGAAGGCGAATGATTCTAGGAGGGCCTATTAAGATAGCAGGTTCTCAACTCTGGAAGTGGTGGTATTTTGTCACTTTCAGTAGGGTCAAGATTCGAATGCAAAGGTTGCGAATGCTAGAGTGCCTCCACCCAAGTAACAAATTGGAGGTGGGCCATTACCTCCTCAATGTGGCAAGAGTGGGAGGGACCACTCGAGTGTAAGCAGAATGGATGTGGGTGATGGCTACGGATGTGGTAGTATGGGTCATAAAGTTACTTATGACCCTAAGGTTTATGAGAAGAACCAAAACTAACCAAAGGTCTAGTAGGGTGATGCTCCCAAGAACAAAAGGATCTATGCTTTACATGCTTGAGCGGAAGTAGAAGAGTCCCCGGATGTAGTGACTGGTATGTTAAAAGTCTTTCATTTTGATGGTTATGCTTTTCTTGATCCAGGTACAAATTTATCTTTTGTGACTCCTATTTTGGTTTGATTCCTGAAATTTTAAGGGAGCCTTATTTTGTGTACACTCCCATTGGTGAGTCTGTTGTTACTTAGCATTTCTATCGGGATTGTCAAGTATCTCTTTGGCATAAAGTTCTTCCCTGTGATCTTGTAGAACTTGAGATATGTGATTTTGATGTTATTCTCTGGATGGACTGGATGCATGATTCATACGCCTCTATGGATTGTAGAACCTCAAAAAGTCAAATTCCAATTTATAGATGAGCCTTTTCTTGAATGAAAGGGTAGTGATTCTGCTATTAAGGGTCCATTTATCTCTCATCTCAAGTATCTAAAGATTACTTCTAGGGGGCTATATCTATCATATTATGAGGGTTAGAGATGTGGAGTCTAAGCCACTTACTCTTAAATCAGTTCTGATGGTTAATAAGTTTTCGGATAAGTTCCCTAAAGATTTACTTTGTACCCCTCCTAAAAAGGAAGTAGCTTTGGCATAGATCTCTTCTGGATACTCAACCTATTTCCATTCCTTCTTATCATATATCACTAGGTAAATTGAGAGAGTTGAAGGACCAATTCAAAGACTTGTTGGAGAAAGGCTTTATTAGACTATATATATTACTATGGGGTTCTCCTGTATTATTTATAAGGATGAGAAATAGGTCTCTTCAGGTACTGACTATAGGTAATTGAATAATATAACCATCAAGAATAAATATCTACTACAAATAATCGACAACTTGTTTTATCAACTTTAAAGGGCTACCCAATTCTTAAATATTGGCTTCTATTTGGGTAATCTTCAACTGAAGGTCAGGGAGTGTGATATTCCAAAAATGGCTTTTCGAATTAGATATGGGAATTTTGAATTTGCATTGATGTATTTGGAATGTCCAATGTTCCAGGCTTGTTTATGCATCTTATGAATTGGGCGTCCAATACATTTCTTAAAAGTTTCATGGTTGTCTTCCTTGGTGATATTCTGGTTTATCCCGAAGTGAGTAGAAGCATATGGATCATTTAAGGCTAGTTTGCCACTCTTTGAGGGAGAAACAATTGTATGCCAAGTACAACAAATGTGAGTTTTAGTTAGATGAAGTAGCCTTTGTTGGTCATGTAGTATCTAATGATGGTATTAAGGTTGACCCAAAGAAGACCGAGGCCATAAAGAATAGGCATAGATCATTGACTCCCTCAGATATTCAAAGTTTTGGTGGTTTGGCTAGTTATTATAGGAGATTTGTTGAAGGTTTCTAATCCATAACATCTTCATTGACTAAGTTGACTCAAAAGCAGGCCAAGTTTGTATGGTTAGATGAAATGGGAGAAACATTTTTTAACTTAGAATGATTGGCTTTCATCAGCTCTTGGTTTGACCTTACCGGATGGCTTAGATGGGTTCGTGGTATATTGTGGTGCTTCTCGGATTAGGTTGGGTTGTATGCTTATGCAACATAGTAAAGTGATAGCTTATATATCAAGACAATTGAAGGTGCATGAATACAATTACTCGACTCGTGATCTTGAGCTAACGGCTCTGCTATTTGCTTTGAAGATTTGGAGACATTATTTCTATGGGTTTCATGTTGATGTCTTCACCAATCACAAGTGTTTGAAATATTTATACACCTAAAGGATTCTTAACTTCAGGCAAAAAAGGTGGTAGGAATTCCTTAAGGACTATGACAATAGTGTTTAATGTCATCCCAACAAGACAAATGTTGTAACCGACACTCTAAATAGGCTATCTGTGGGGAGTGTAGCTCATGTTGATGAAGGAAAGAAAAAGTTTGTAAATGATGTTCAGCGGTTGGAAAGGATGAGTATTAGATCGGCTAACTCTAATAATAGTGGTATTTATGTTCAGAATGGGGCTGAATCTTCTGTGTTTATTATTATCAATGACAAGTAAGATTTAGACCGATCCTTGGTTGAGTTGAAGAAGTTAGTCACCAAAAAAAGTAAAGATGTTTTCTCCCAAGGGGTTGATGGTGCACTTCGGTATTAAGATCGATTGTATATTCTAAAGGTTGATGGTCTTTGGGAGGTAATCATGAGTGAATCCCATAACTCTTTTCATTTTGTACATTCGAGATACACCAAAATGTATCAGGATTTTTTTAGAAGTGTATTGGTGGCATGGTATGAAGAAAGACATAGCCAAGTTTGTGTCCGAATATCCTATTTATCGAAAAGTGAAGGTATAACATCAAAGGCTTAGTGTTTTCACTCAACATGTTGAGATTCCCACTTGAAAGTGGGAAGATGTGGACATGTATTTCGTAGTTGGGTTGGCCCTAACCCGAAAGCAATTTGATTCAATTTGGATTATTGTTGATCAGATTAGAAAGTCAGTTCATTTCCTACCATTCAAGACTACGTTCAATGCTAAGGATTACACGAAGTTATGTATTCAAGGGTTGGTGATGTTTCATGGTGTGCCTAGGACTATCATATCAGATCATGGCACCCAATTTACTTTTCACTTTTAGAAATCATTTCAAAGAGGGACTGGTACTAGGGTGAATTTAATTATAGCTTTTCAAGCTCAAACCGATAGGCAAGACAAGTGGACAATTCAAAATTTTTAAGACATGTTGAGGGCTTGTAAGTTGGAATTCAAGGGTAATTGGGATGATCATCTACCACTTATTGATTTTTCTTACAGTAATAGCTTCCATGCTAGCATTGGTATGGAAATGTTTGATGCTTTGTATGGAATAAGGTGTACATTTCTAGTGCAATGGTTTGAGTTGGGAGACACGACATTGAATATCCCAGATTTGGTATAGCACGCCATGGAAAAGGTGAAGTCGATTAGGGAGAGGTTGGGAACGGCTTAAAGTAACCAAAAGTCTTATTCAGATGTTAGAAAAAGGGATCTTAAGTTTCTTATTGGTGATTCGGTATACGCAAAGTTTTCACCCATAAAACGTGTAATGCATTTTTGTTAAAAGAGAAAACTAAATCCTCGGTATGTAGTCCTTATGAGATTGTTGAGCAGATTGGGAATGTGGCCTATAGATTGGATTTGCCTCCAGATTTGAGTTCTATCCACCCGGTTTTCCATGTTTCTACATTGAGAAAATAGATTGGTGATCCTAGTTCAATTGTGCCTTCGGAAGGTGTTGAGGTTGAGGAAAACACATCTTATGAGGAAGTTCCAGTTGAGATCTTGCATAGCTAAGTAAAGTGGCTTCGCAAAAAAGATGTTTCATAAATTAAAGTGCTTTAGAGAAATCAACATGTGGAGAGTGCTACATAAGAGGTGGAGTCAAACATAATGAAGTTATATCCCTATCTTTTCTAAACCACTCAAGCCTAAGGTATTAGGTTCTTCCTATTCTAAATAGTCCTAATTCTTTCACTCTTGTGTTTCATGACATGACATGCATACATGTACAAAAAATGATTTACAAGGTCTTTTGACATGAGTTTTAATGACCTTCTGATTTTCAAGTAATAAATTATATATTCTGTCTTCATGTTGGATATTTCATGTTCAAGTGAAGTATTTCAAGCCGTTCTAGCACATTTGAGGATGAATGTTCCCAAAGGGGAGATGATGTAAGGACGTTGACAATGTAAGGCCTTAATGGTGAATGGAAATTTGGTTCCAAAATGCTTTTGAACATAGTGTAACCACAAAACCAGCTCCACGGGCTGTCTAAATGTGCCTTGACGTGGCCCTTGGCCTTGTACCTACTGTGTTTGGGACTAGTGTGGAGTTCAAGACTAAGGCCACCTTCACTAACCACTTCACAGGTCGTGTGGCTCACCATAAGCTATGAGGTGGCTCGGGGGAGGAGCTTTGGGCTTTAACGCCACATTTTTGCTAAGGGACCTCACACACGAACCCCATACAGGAGTCATATAGCACCGCACGGATCGTGAGGGGTTCCATGAGGGTATTGGTCCAGAAATTTTCTAAGTATGGAATCATTATCTTGGAACTTGGCAAGTAAATATTTATCCAAGTATGGTCCCAGTAACAATCGTACGGTCTGTATGACTTGACATGAGCCAAGAGACTTCTTGACGAGACCCCTGGCAATTTTTGAAGATTATTTCTTTAATGGCTTTATTATAATTATGGTTGTCCCTAAGAGTCATTTGTGACTTTCAAACCTATTCTAAACCCATGAAAAATATATACTCCTCTATTTTTATTCGAATTCATTCCGCGCACTTAGAATATTCAAATTTTCTCATCCAAAGACTATTTCAAGTAACCCATATGAGGATTAGCTTAGAGCTTAAGGAAGGGTCAAATTCTTCAATCAATTTCTTCTTGATTCTTCATAATTATATAAGGTGTGTGGGATTGATTCATGGTCCCTTTCAACCAGGAAGACCCAAACTCTTTTACACTTTGATTTATGATTTTAAGCATATTTTCAATATTGGTCTTTAAAATTATTGTTGATTTGATTCAAATGAGTTATGGGGAGTATTTAATGGATATTTTTATCAAGGTTTAATCCCTATTATGAAGGTTTGCTTTAATATTAGGATGTTTCATTGTGCATGTCCCTTTAAGCCTTAAATTTATGCATGGGTAATATAAATTATGCTCCAATTGTTGAGTTAGGTATTGATTTCATATAGATACTTCCTATTATGAGTTTGAAAGTATGAATTCTACTTGTCCAAGCTATCTCTCAATCATCCATGGAATATGCATGCATGAACATTGATTTTATGAGATTTATGTGAGGGTTAAAGCCCAACCTTGACTATGATTGTGTTTTCAAGAGAATTATGGTTATGACATGACATGTAATCACATAATATCTACAATATGGCTCTATGAGCACCTTTGGTGTTTACACCATCTTGTACAAGTGTTGAATGAGCTACTTCCTTGCATGAATGTATGACATGATATATGATTTGGCTATCTAGCCTAAGTATGCATAAATTATGAAGAGTATTTTGCTTTTAAGCCCCAGTATGCATTGTTATGTTTTGAAAGACTAGTCGTCCATTTTGGAAAGCATGTATATGCATATGTATTCCCGTGGAATGAAGCCTAACACTTAATGGGATATGGGTACTCCATTCTCATAACTATGTGCCAGCGTATCTTCTTGTATATGTCCCTTTATGAGATCTTGACTTGATACCCTTCTAAAAAGACCAGGTTGTAGGGAAGGTGACTATCACAGAAAAAAAGACTGGGTCATAAGTTTTGATGTCGTCTGCCCTTGGCAAGTACTGCACTCCTATTCCCATATGGAGGCTTAACATTGGGGCTTCATATGTTAGCTTGCATGGATTGTGATGTTGGTTACTATATCATCCTCAATATGTATAAAGTATTTTTGCATTTCATGCATCATCGATATCATGGCATATTGATACATTACTCCTTATTGTATAATTACTTTTATATGTGTACCCTTGCCATCTTACTTTGTACACATTGCCTACATGATCTAACCATGTCAGGATCGGAGACTACCACCTTCCACCTCTTGATGGCTAGCTTGGTTGACTAAGAGTTTCTTGTGGTGATTCCCATCATCAAAGGACAAGCCACATTCAATCTTCCTATTATGTTATCATGCTTTATGTCTTTATTTTGAAGGTGAACCTTGGGCATGTCTTTGCCCACGTCCTATTGCATATGTTAGATGCATTGTTGGATCTCTTGTGAAGTCTTTATACAGTCTTTCTACACTTTATGTATGTTTCTTATATGACTATTGTGAGCCATGTATTATGTTATGATGATATGCTTATGATGAGATGTGGATGTATGGAAAGTACTAAGCCCCTTTATATACCCACATCGTGAGTTATGATGACAATATGATGTTCACGCTCCCATAAGAAAGTGGTCGTTGTCAGCGATTAACCTAACCAAAGGTTAGGGTCAATCCACAGGGAATACATGGTTTGACTACAAGACTTCACTACTAATCATTTCAAGTATCAATAACTAAAATCTCTAAATGGGGGGGAGGGGTTGCGATTCTAAAACCAAAGTAAAATTACGACTATCCTACTACATAGGAAAACACTCAATTTTAGGGACAACTTGGTAATTGTGTTCCTTATTGTTCATTGCTTCGATTACCCTAGGTAAGATAACACAATTGAAGATTAGGATATAGGACGGTAACTTAGGTTCTTCCAGTCCTTTTGTGAAGGTGAAGGTTGAATTTCACCATGGCGCTTGGTCGGCAACCATGGCGTGTCAACTAACCCTTACCAATTGTCCCAGTCAACCTCCACTTGGTTAGGTTTGTTGATGAGACAAGAAGACATTGATTGAATCCTATCATCCACTTCCCTTTTCCTAATCGTCACTACCTTTTCCGGGATCGTGAAAGTAGGCGGGATTTGTTGTTGGCCACCACCAAACAACAATTATAATGAAGGGAAATAGAGAATATATGTGAAACCCCAATCATAGAAATGTAATAAACCTAGGTCATCCCTGTCACGCCCCAAATCCCGTTAGGGCGGACCGGCACCCATTGTCGTTAAGGCTCAGGAGAACAAACCTATGTTTATGCACTTTCTATACATTTTATAAAGGATTTCTATGTTTAACATGCCTTTCTGCAAGGAAACAGTAATACTAGCCAAATAAAAATGCATATGACTAGGCTGTTGAGGCCACCGTGTCGAAAGTATGAGATATGACCACACTTTAATTTACATAATCTACAAAGCCTCTAGCTAATAGAAAGTATCGAATAAGGGTCGGGACAGGCCCCACCTTGAATAACCTTACAACATAAACATATAAGCTTTAGACATACATAAAGCTCCGGAACAACCTGGAGCTTGGTAACAGCAGCTGGATGTCCTGGACTCTACTGGGGAGATCTACTCGCACTATACCTGCAGCATGAAATGCAGGTCCCCCACAAGGGACTTAGTACGAGATAATGTACTGAATATGTAAGGCAGCAAATACTATACATGAAATAACAACTCAAACGAATACATGCACTAGTGTAGAATAAGAGACTACCTTTAGATATACTTTGGAATCATGTACTTTAAGTTGTTTATATTGCTTTACCTTTACTGTATAATTTGTGCACATCATGTACTGTAAATGACCAATTGATCAGTCATAAACTGTATCGGGATCATCCTTTGCTAGGTTCTTCCTTAACCCCTTGGGTTACCACCCATGATAGGATCGTCCCTAGCTAGGTGATGCTTCCACCCCTCGGGCTACCACCCATCAAAAACTATATACTTTACTTTATCTTTCAATTACCTTTGAGATGATTCTGTTGGTGGTCACAATATTGGAGCTATAAGGCTGTTTATGCAGCATGTGACATGTAAATAATTATACAAGACACTATGGCAATAAAGAGAGTATCTTACATAAATAATGAAATGCGTATGAAATGAAACAAATCATGAACTTTGTTGGGAACAAGAACTCATGTACTTGGTATCCATGTATGTATGTAGATTTGAAGGTAACTATATATATATATATATATAGGAGATAATGAACATGTGAAAGAGTGGAGACATGGTTGTTGGTCATGTTGGAGTAGATAAATGCTTTTACTTACCGAGGGATCTAGGTTTCATGCCAAATGATATGAAATCAAGTAGCCTTACATACCTCGTTGTGTGACCTCATTACTACCTTGGTGTGGCTGCTTTTCCCCAAAATATTTATCTACATCATATTAGGAAATAATGCTAGTATTAGCAGCAAAGAAACACTTCTTGACAGCCCAGCATCATAAAAATGACCACCTGGACAGCAACCTTTCAATTAGTGATGCAAAAGCATTTCCTCAACCTTTTCACTTATAAACGTATTTTCTAACAACCAGTCTTATGTACATGTCATGTACACCTTGTTTTTAGACCATTAACAGTCCTACAATAGCCCGTGAAGCACAGCACATAACAATTCTTCGCAATATACAAACAAGCGTCATAACGTTATATCCTTTCACCACACTTCAATGTCAATAATCCCGAAACTATTTTAACTTTACATAAATGGTATCCAAATTTTTTATCACATAAAACCAATCTTAATAGAATCCAAATATAGTCTCAAAATAGGGGAAGGTCATGGAACAACATACCACGATTCTACATAACCTACAAATGGACAGCATAACATTACCTCCCTCTACTACATTTCAACGTTGACAATTCCAAACCTTTTCCAACTCTAACCAAACTATTCCAACAATATTTACACATACAAACAGTGCTAATACAGACTTAGAATAGTACCCAAGAAGTCATTAAGGACATGAGACAATAGCTTTAAATCCAACAACCCTCAATTTCCAATCAACAGTACACTTAAGACAGCACAATAAAACTCATTTGTTAAATGAAACCACAATAAGGGCAGCAGCCTTAGGTATGTATATATAACTCAAACCATATTAAGAAAATCAAATTCTCTTCATAATGCATCCCACAAACCATTTAGAAATTACTAAAACAAAAGGAAAGAATGCAGCAATTTTCTGAACACATGTTGTCCAGAATTTTCCAGCATAGCATACTATCATCTACTTCTTGATTTTCATGAAGGAATCATACTAAATTCACAAATATAGTTACTTACCTTTATCTTCAAGGTTTAGAGCCTCCTCAAGAACCCTAAAATCTCCTTTGGTTGCTACTTTGGTAGGTTAAGAAAAGAGTGGAGAGGAAGTTAGGAAAGCTGAATGTTTTTTTTTTCTAAGTGTAAGAATGCAAATTTGTTATTTGTAACTCCTTCTTAAAGGGCTTATTTGGACGAATTTATTTCGGACTTTTGACCAAATACTACCTCATTTACTTTGGCTAATTATTCAGCAGCTTAGTCCCCAAAATTGGGCCAAAATGGGCATCACATTCGAATGGACTTTGGCTACCAATTCCAGCTTTCCTCTTAAATCCGTTTTTGGCCCAAATAGTCAAGTGGCTTGGAATATACTTGGGATCCTATTACACTCTTCTTGGAATGAAAATAAGTTCCATTTATGATGATAAAACATGGGATAAAATTACACCCTTAAAATTGATTTCATTCGTCATCGAACTTGGATAAATTTTGACGTCGAACCTTGTCTCCGTTTAGCTACCAAATTCAACGTAAGCAAGTTGGTGACTCACCTACTAGATTATTAATTCATACAAACACCTTAATTCTCTTACTTTCTTTAGGGTTGTGATATCCTCAATTTTACACAAAACACATATACACTCGACCCTCTTAAGTGCTAGACTCCCATATTGCCCGTTAACATGAGAATCAAGCACTTTTAAGAATTGACACTACTTTGACCAATCCATATCATGATTTATTCACTTAGCATTAGTACATGTAAAATGTGGGGTGTTACAAACTCAAGTCAACTACCCATGGTTCCCACAACCCCAAGTTGTGGGTGCTTAGCTACTCATGGCTAAGGAAAAACAAGCAAAAATGCACATACAAGACATAAATGAGAGTTTTACTAACAACAATGAAGAAAGTAGGCACCACAAGTTGCAAACTCACAAGCTTGATTGATCCACAATGAGTGTAATGCAAGATTTGCAATCCTCAAAATGGGTTTTCCAAGAGAAAACAACAAACTACTCTAAAAAACTAAGAAAGGATATCAAAAAATGATTGTAGAATGTCTCCTGGTCAAACTTTTTCAAAAAACCTAACTTAAACTATATATAGTATTTACAAAATTACCCTAGAATTTACACGGAAAAGATAGCTGGCAGCTGATAATTCTCCTAGGTATGACACGTAAGATGACCTATGAATTGCAGTCAGGGTCACTAATTAGGTTCTTTGCATCTTAGACTAAACTGGTACGAGCTATAGGTATGAGTCATTGCTTGAGCTATGATTCATATGTTCCTCTCGTAGTCATGGCCTTCAGTTTTTGGTCCAACATTTTGGCTCTCTAATTCTAGCTACAAGTCTACCTATACGATTCGTAGTGAGACTTATGACTCATAGGATGGCCGCGTAGGGGTGACCTCCACTTAGCAGATTTCTGAATTTTTGGTCTTTGATTCTTGCTATGACACTCCCTACGACTCGTAGCTTGGGCTACGACTCATAAGTGTGCTTGTATGTAATAAGCTTCAGCAAAATCTGTAACTTTTCTTCAAAATCATTCCAACCTAACTTTCCTGCAAGAAAAACATAAAAACACATAAAAAACATAAATAGTCGCATTAAGAACTCACATAATCCCTTGTTTTATTATCAAATGTATTGTATTTTGATAGCAGATCGACACCCTCAACTTAGAATTGTTGCTTGTTCTCAAGCGACGACTCGATCTATGCAAACAAAGAGAAATACATAGCAGCTATACTAGTGGTATATACAACAACTCCTTTGATTCAGTTATCGAACTACCATTCTCAAAACTAGATTGTAATGTTATTAATAAAACAAGAACATAATGAGATACTTGGCAATCCAACTATGACAAGCTAGGGAGCATCAACCATCCTCAATCACTCATATAGTCTCATGCTAATCAAGTAGTGCAAATGCCCTCACTGGAAAGAAGTCCCTCATACTCACTTAAAAACATTTAGAACTCAGGGACTGAGGAAGCATTCTCACTCTCACAATTGAAATTCAATGCATACCGATTAACACCATAGGCTTGCCTCGACACTCCTCTTCTAGCTTGGTAATAAAGTGGAGTTGGATAACTTTAGGACTTACAAGCTTGTAACATAGGTTTAGGGTGATTTGGTATGGTATTTTGGGCAAGTAGTGACTAAATTCTATCCTTGAACCATGTATACCAACAGTTTTTGCTTTCATAATCCAACCCTTTTTAATCAATCCACCCTTATTCTCCTTTTTTGAACTTTTCTCGAGTGCTTTCTTTCTTTCTTTTTTAGCTATACCTTGATTCCAAACTCATTTTTGCTACTTTTTCTCAACTCAAAGCACTTTTCTTTTCTTTTTCTTCACTCGGTTCATGTTTTTTCAATTCTTTCTTGATTTCCCAACTAACCACCTTATTATTATTACTTTACCACAATAAGGGCCACCCTCAACTTAGGTTTTTAGCCTGAGGTGAAGTGCACAATATCTATGCCTCAAACCAGGGTCACCAACTATAGCCAGCCTCAACTTAGGCTTTTGGCCTCAATCAAGGTTCACATGTTCAAGGATAGACCAGGGCCAATATCAAGGTATTGCATCAAATAAGGTTAAGCAAGAAAGGTATCAAGAAAGAAAGAGTAAATGATAAGCTCAAAAATTTGGAACAAGGGATTCCCTCACTTATTTGGTAGGTCATTTAGGCCAAAAGTGGTTTCACTCAAATAACAAAGGCCTAAGATCCTTTCCATGTCCACCACATCACCAACCCAATCTTAGAGTAACGAGGCAAGTTATGGGTCCATACAAGATGTATGAATGCAGCAAAATAAGCTTACAACACATATGAAAATTGCGTCCACAATCAAATATAAACTCACAGGTCATGTTTTCAGTCTCAGCTTGCCTTCACAATATCATAACAACCATTACCAGATACTCAAAAATGTATGAATGCATCAATAATCACAACCTCAAAAATTTTAAGGGTACCTAATTTTTCTTCAAAACTTTTAAAACACATCTAACAATTATGTATATACCAATACATAACACTGCTATGAATTTACCTATTATATACACTACCTAAACATGTCGGTTCAACAGAAAATTAAACATCCAGAAGGAAAAAGAAACATGGCAAGAAAACCTTGGTATCGAAAATAGGGGAAGTTATGGGCTTGAGGATACTCAGATGTCAACTTAATCCATAACTTCCCATGCCACCACAATAGGATACTTTGTCCTCAAAGTAAAAACAAATAGAAAGGGTGCAAGGGGAATACCTTGGCTTGCCTCCCAAGAAGTGCCTGATTTATTGTCAAAGCATGATAGAAAGCTTTTGCGGCTATACTTCAATAAGATCCCAATCTTCCACTCTATTGATTTCTTCTATGTCACCCATATACGTTTGACCCTCTGACCATTCACTTTGAAAGTGGTGCCATCCCTGCTTTCTAGCTTGATAGCTCTATGACTAAAGTTGAGCACTACTCTGAAGGGCCCCATCCACCTAGATTGGAGTTGCAAAACAATACTATGTCTCCCTGAGAAAATTGGAGATCCTCAATTATGTGATCCTGCTAATCTTTCATTTTTTGCTTATACAAGGCAGAGCTCTCATATGCTTGTACAATAAAGAGCTCTCATATGCTTGTAGTATAAATTCATCAAGCTCATTCACTTGCATCAACCTAGAAGTGGTAGTTTCATGCCAATCTAGATTCAGCTTCTTTAATGCCCAGAATGACATGTACTCAAGTTCAACCGGTAAGTGACAGGCCTTCCCAAACACCAGTTGATAAGGGAACATTCTGATAGGCGTTTTAGAAGGCAGTCTAGTAGGCCAATAAAAGATTTGTATAAGATTTGCTTTATTTCCCCATTTGATAAGATTTGGATAGGCATTTTGAAGGTAGTCTGATAGGCATTTTGAGGGCAGTGTGGTTCACATTCACCATCTTGGATAAGATTTGCTTTATTTCCCTATTTGATACCTCCACTTGCCCACTGGGTTGGATATGATACGGGATTGCCACATGATGCTTCACACCATATCTTTCAAAGAGAGCTTTGAATAGTTAGTTGCAAAACTAAGAACCTCCATCACTAATAATTTCCTGAGGCATATCGGACCTGGAAAAATGCTTCTTCATAGAAACCCTATAACTCTCTTACCCTCATTGTTCGGTAGAGCTATAGCCTCCACTCACTTAGAGAAATAATCAACTGTAACCAGACTATACTTGTTACCATGAGAGCTAACTGAGGGTCACATAAAATCAATGCCTGAAACATCAAATATTTCTATGACCAGAATAGGATTAAGAGAGAGTTCGCGCCTTCGCGACACTCCGCCCTCTCTTTGGCATCTATCACATGACTCTATATAATCATGGGCATCTTGATGTATAGACTACCAATAGTAACCACACTATAATACTTTGTAAGCCGTTCGAGCTCCGCTATTATGGCCACCTACCAACGAAGAGTGGCATGCTTCAAGAATGCTCATCATCCCCACTTACAGAACACATCGACGCATGATCCCATCCGTGCAAATGCAAAATAAATATGGATCATACCAAAAGAACTTCTTTACATCATGCATACACTTGAAACATTGATGGGTATTTATGTCAGGCGGTACTATATCACTCACCAAGTAGTTAGCATAGTTTGCAAACCAACGTGTAAGATCAAGTAAGGTTGCCAAGTCTCTCTCATCGGGCATGAGTCATTTATCTCAAGACTATCATCAAACTTCACCATAGCTTCATCTTCTAACCTAGAGAAATGATCGGCTACTTGATTCTCTAACCCCTTTTTGTCAATAATATCGAAATTAAACTCTTGCAAGAGAAGTACTCATCTGATCAATCTTGGTTTTGCTTCCTACAGAGCCATAATATAGTTGAGCGCCGCATGGTCTGTTTAAAATTACCTCAGCCCCCAACAAGCATGATAGAAAATTTTCAAAAGCAAGAACTAAGGTAAGGAATTCTTGTTCGGTCACTGTATAGTTTTTCTAGGCCATATTTAGTTCTTTGCTGGCATAATAGATGGGATGCAAAATCTTCTCCCTGCGCTGCCCTAACAATACACCTAATGCAACACCACTTGCATCATACATTTGCGCAAAGGGTTTTGACCAATCTGGTGCTACAATGATAAGTGCTGAGGTCAACTTTCTCTTCAATTCTTCAAAGGTATGCATGCATGCATCATCAAACACAAATTTTGCATCCTTTTCCAACAACTTGCATAGGGGTTGTGAGATCTTCGAAAAATCCTTATAAAACTGTGGTAGAACCCATCATGGCCCAAGAAGCTTCGGATACCTTTCATAGAAGTAGGTGGCGGGAGTTTCTCGATAACCTCAGTAGGTGGCGGGAGTTTCTCGATAACCTCAATTTTTTCTTTGTCCACCTCAATTCCCTTGCTTGAAATTTTATGACCAAGCACGATCCTTCTTTGGCCATAAAGTGACATTTCTCCCAATTCAACACTAGGTGCTCTCAACACATCTTTCAAATACAACACTCAAGTGCAACAAAAAATCTTCAAAAGATTGACCCACTACACTAAAATTATCCATGAACACTTCATTAATGTTTTCTACGATATCAAAGAAAATGGACATCATGCATGTTTGAAATATTGATGGAGCATTACATAACCTAAATGGTATTCTCTTAAATGCAAAGGTGTCATATGGGCATGTAAAAGTGGTCTTGTCTTGATCCTTAGGTGCAATGACAATTTTGCTATAACCAGAATAACTATCAAGGAAAGTTACCACCTCTTCTCTGCAAGTCTATCAAGAATTTGATCCATGAATGGCATGGGGAAATGGTCTTTCTCAGTGGAAGCATTCAATTTTTGATAGTCCAAGCACACTCTCCATCCAATTACTAGTCGAATTAGGATTAACCCATTCTTTTCATTCGACACCACGATGATACCCACATTTTTTGGGACACATTGCACCGGACTCAACCATTCGTTGTCTGCAATAAGGTAGATCACCTCTGCATCTAACCACTTAATAATATCTTTCCAAACTACTTCTTACATTGGAGGATTTAACCGCATTTGATGATAAATACTTGGTTTATAATCTTAGACGAGTTGGACCTTGTGTGTGCAAACCCCGGGAGGTATGCTGATGAAATCTGCACTTGTCCATCTAATTGCATTTTTGAATCATTTGATGATTGAAACAAGAGCCTCTGCCTACTCTTCACTTAAATCAGCTACAATTATGACGGGTAATGTACTATTATCTCACAATTATGCATATTTTAGATGTGTTGGTAATGCCTCAACTCTAACTCAGGTGGTACTTCTATAGATGGCTTAATGGGTGGGTTTTCGCTATTGCTCAAATCCAACTGCATCCTGGACTGTCATCTTGACCCAAATGATACGCTAATAGCATACAATGATTCCTCATAATCAGGAATACTCTTACCATTGAAATTCATCATCACACCAGTCAAAGGTTCAACTTCTAGCCTTAATTCAATCGGAATCTCCACTTCATCATCTTCACACATTTCAATCATTGAGACGACCTGAAACTCATAGCCCTTTCTATCTTGTTGGCCCACTTGAAACACAATTGCTTCCTCACCATACCTGAAAGTAAGCAGACTCTTTTTCATATCAACTAACACACTACCTATGGCTAAGAAAGGTGTTCCCAAGATGATAGGAAATGCAAATTCAAATCACAGTCAAGTATAACAAAATTTGTAGGGAATATAAATTTATCTACCTTGACCAACACATCATAGAGTATCCCCAAGGGCTTCTTCACCATTCTATTTGCCATCAGCAAGCTCATCTTTGCGGGAACAAAGCTGCCGATCCCAAGCTTTCTGAATATGTCAGGAGCCATTAAATTAATATTGGCTCCCAAATCATATACTGCTTTAGTAAATGTGAGTTCCCCAACTGTGCATGGTATGGTGAATGCACCTGAATCTTCATGCTTATGCACTAAAGATTTTGTGATGATGGCACTGCAATGTTGAAAATTTTGGGAAAGGTCTTGGCTAACTCTTTGCTTCTTCTTGATCAAATCTTTCATCCATTTAGCATACGCCGGCATCCTCTGAAAGGCCTCAACTAAAGGGAGGTCCATTAACAATTTTTTTAGGATTGCCATAAACTATTCAAACTTACATTCCTCTGTTGTCTTTCCAAGCCTTTGGGGAAAAGGTGGTGGGGGTTTGGAAAGGTTTTGTATTTCTTTGGTTGCTCTTTCATACCGTGGGCTTCTGTTTTCCCCTCTACCCTTCTCTTGTTGCTTTAATTCGTGACCATTAGTCTAGTGGGTTCTATGGGACTTTGGCCACTCTGAGCCATTATCGCCATGCAATGCCTTTCCTTCTTTGGGTTTAGAATCGTATTTCTTGGTAGTGTTCCCTTTTGGCGTTGGTGCAATTATGAAGAAAGTTTTCTGAATTGTCATTCTAGTTGCTTAATAGCCACCGAGTGAGAGTCTATTTTTTGGTTAATACTTGAAATATCCACTTTCATTAACTTTAAAGTCTCATTTGGCTGGTCAGCTCACTTCTACAACTTCTTAAACATTTGGAGTTTCTTGATCCGACATCACAATTATGAGGTGCACATGAGGACCATTCCTGTAGCCCTCCCTTCTTCCCCACTCGACATTTGGCACTTGCTCTCTCATAGAATCTGCCTCGGTTGTCTTTATACATCCCATCACGGTTGAGGTTTCGACCTTGATTCCTGGACCCTTGCCTCCAATAGTCCGAATCGGACCCCTGGAGGTTGTTCCAGATACCCGTCGCTTGGTTGCTTGCAAACATGCATCCTCATCAAAGAATGTATCATCATAGGTAGGAGCCTTCGGAGGTTGGTGAGTGACTGCCTTGACACTAGCTTAATTTTTCTTTAAAACCAAGTCAATACTTGTGCAAAGTTGAGCAAGTTGTTCCATGATCTCTTCGTTCACCTTTGCTTGCTCATTATTGGTGTAAACCACACAAGAAGGTTTCATCACACATTACTCTCATTGACCCCATGCTCTATTCATTTTGACCACTTGCTCCATCCTAGCGGCCATCAATGCAAAAGGTTGCTCTAGAAATATGCCTCCCATAATTGTTTCAGCACAAGCTTGACTATTCTTGTCAAGCGCCTAGTAGAAAATCTCAACCGAGGCATCATTGAAAACCTTGTGATCAGGGACCATTCTCAAGCATTTAGTAAACCTCTCCCATTTTATGCTAATAGAATCACCCGACAATTGCTCAAAGTTGTTGATTTGGTCCTTGAGCCTCAACTTGTTAGATCTTAGGAAATATCTTTCAACGAATACTCTCTGAAGCTCAGCCCAACTTGTGATAGTACCCGAAGGAAGCTCAGACAACCACACAGCTACATTGCCAATCAGTGACAGTGGAACCACTCTTAAACCAACAGCATCAAGAGAAAGTTTTTGTGTCCCCATGACACTTTGCAAACAAACACCATATTTTAAAGAAGACAATAGGGATCCTCCGAAGGTAGCCCTATGAACAGTTTGCAGTTTTGGAGCATTTGGAGCAATCCACTCAATACATTGAACTTATTATCTGCCGATAAAGGATGCAGTACTATAACACCGGTTACGCCCATAGCCATAGGGTTCAATCGATATTGATTCCATCCATAAAAGTTTTCATTGAAGTCCCTAAGTTGTACCCTGTTACCCCTTTGTTGTGGATTCTACTCTCTTCCCATATCCTCATTCATATTCATATACTCCTCAACCTCAATATCCTCATCCACTAAAGCCATTATTCTTGGTAGTTGATAGATCCCCAAATTGAGTGGATCTAAGTGATTGCCTTGACCACTTGTATTGGCCATACAACCTAGTAAACCCTGCAAATAAAATCAACTAACAAAAACCAAAAAAAATAAAAGTAAAATAGAACGAGACTCCAGAAATCAATGCAAGAACTAACTAATAGTGAAATCAAAACAAAACCAAGTCATATTCCCCGACAATGATACCATAATTTTATGATGACACTCTGATGTTCACACACCAATAAGAAAGCGATTGTTCTAAGCAATTAACCTAACCGAAGGTTAGGGTCGACTACACAGGGAATATAAGGCTTGATTACAAGACTTTACTAGTAATTATTTCATGCATCAATAACTAAAATCTCTAAATGGGGGGGGAGGTCTGTGATTCAAAAACAAAAGTAAAATTATGACTGTACTACTACGCAAGAAAACACTCAATTTTAGTGACAACTTGGGAATTATGTTTCCCATCGTTTGTTGACTCGATTATCCTAGGTAACATAACCACAATTGATGATTAGCATGCAAGATGATAACATAGGTTCTTCCAGCCCTCTTATGAAGGTGAACATCTAATTTCACCATGGCACTTGGTCGACAACCATGGCGTGCCAACTAATTGATACCAATTGTCACAGTTAACCTCACCTAGGTCAAGTTTAGTTCATTAGACGAGAAGACATTGACCAAATCCTTTTATCTACTTCCCTTTTCCTATTCATCACTACCTTAGTCGGGATTATGATAGTAGGTATGGCTTGGTGTTGGCCACCACCAAAGAACAATCATAATGATGGCAAGTAGACAATACATGCGAAATCCCAATCATAGAAATGCAGTAAACTAGGTCATCCTAAGTCAACTACCCATGGTTTCCACAGCCCCAAGTTGTGGTTGCTTAGCTACTCATGGCTAATGCAAAACAAGAAAAAATGCACATACAAGACATAAGTGAGAGTTTTACCAACAACAATAATGAAAGCAGGCACCACAAGTTGCAAACCCACAAGCTTGATTGATCTACAATGAGTGCAAGGCAAGATTTGCAATCACCAATATGGGTTTTCCAAGAGAGAACAATAAACTACTCTAAAAAAACTAAGAAAGGATTCAAAAAATAATTATAGAATGTCACGTAGTCGAACTCTATCTAAAAACCTACCTTAAACTATATATTGTATTTACAAAATAACCCTAAAATTTACACAGAAAAGACAGTTGGCAGCTAATAAGTCTCGTTGGTTCGACTCATAGGATTACCTACTAGTAATAGTTGGGGTCTCGCACCAGGTACTTGGCATCTTGGACTAAACTTGTATGACCCATAGGTACGAGTTGTTGCTTAAGCTATGACTTGTATGATCCTCCCTTAGTCTTGGCCTTCAGTTTTTGGTCCAACATTATGGCTCTCTGATTTTTGCTACGAGTCCACCTATACGAGTCATAGTGAGACTTACGACTCATAGGATGGTCTCGTAGGGGTAACTTCCACTTAGCAGATTTCTAAATTTTTGATCTCTGATTCTTGCTATGACACTCCCTATGACTTGTATCTTGTGATATGACTCATAAGTGTTCTCGTATGTCCTAAGCTTTAGCAAAACCTGCAACATTTCTTCAAAATCATGCCACTCTAAATTTCCTACAAGAAAAACATAAAAACCATAAAAAGTCTCATTAAGAAATAAAATCCTTTGTGTTAGGAATCAAATGTGTTCTATTTTGATAGCACATCAAGTCATACTTACCAGCCCCGTAGTTCTTATGTTATATGAAAACCATTCAAGACCTTATTCCTATGATATCCCCATAGCGTGAGTCATACATTCTTGTCCTGTAGAACTATGTGTTTATTACTTCATTATGTTCTTCCGAATCGATGATATGAATGTAAACTCTATGAGGCTTATTGGGGACTCCCGGGTTCCCAATTTCCATGTCACTCCTAGACACTAAGGTTAGGATCATGAAAAAATCATAGGTAGCAATCATAGGAGTAGTTCAAACTTAAGAATCCTTCTTAAATATCCTTTAGGGCAATGAACATCATACATATATTTTTTGTAAACTTAACTTTTAAGCACATCTTTAATTCTCTAATCAAAATTGTGAATCATAGGAAAACATTCATTGGCAACAAGGTGCACTTCGCTTTTTTTATCATGGAACAATAATACATCGCTTAAGTCATAGAAAAAAAATTTTAAATGGAACATCGAAGATGCTCAACCTTGATCATATCAAAAATCATCATAGAATTAACATGATACTTCAAATATGCTTATATTGCTTAGAGAAATAGTTACTCAACATCATAAGTATCATATAATATTATAAAGATCATTAATCATCGTAAGCATGCACATTAAATTGAGAAACTAAAAGAAAAGGTAAAAATACCTAAAGAAACTCTATGGGTGAAAGGATACCCATAAATTAATTCATATACCCGAAAGCCTAAACAGAAATGGAATTGAAGCCTTTAGAGAAGAAAACTATGAAACCTTAGACTTGGTCTTGCCTATTCTTAAGAGCCTCTTTTTCCTTAGAGAATTTAAGAGTGAAGAATGATAGAAATTAGGGCTTGAAGGCAGACATAGGTCCCTTTCCATCCCAAAATGACATTGTATAGGAACAAAAATATTGGAAATGATGATCACACTAAAGATACAACTCTTTTTGAAGTAAAAGCGATCATCAAAGTAATAAATCTAATCAAGGTTAGGGTCGAATCCTACAGGGAATACGGGACATTGTAACTTGGTTCACCAATAATAAATTCAAGAATCAACTCACTCAATTCTCTAAAATAGGGGGATTGTAGTGATCGATAGGAAATTAAACTAGACTAACTAAAGTGGAAGACAAGTAATTATAGAGAGCAACTTGGGTATTATGTTCCCTATGATTCACTAAACTTCCCCCAAATTTTACAATTCTCAACTAGAATATCGCATGCAGGATGGTAATTTAGGTTCTTCCGACCTTTTGGTCAAAGGTGACTTTCGAATTTCACTATGGGACTTGGACCATCTCCATAGTGTGCTCAACTAACCATTACTCATAGTCACAGTCAACGTCCCTTTGGTCAAGTTTGATTGATTAGGTAAAAACACATCACTGAATCCTATTAATCACTCTCTTTTCCTATTCCTTACCACCTAGATGGGGAAGGTAACACTAGACAAGTTCTAATATTGACCACCACTAGAAAATATTTAAAAAGAAGAGTAATGATTAATACATGCAAATACCCATTCTAGGAATTACAAATAATCTAGGATTTCTAAGGTAGATTCTCATGGTTCCCATAACCCCATATTGTGGGTCTAGCCACTCATAACTTGGGGAAACAAAGAAATAATGAATAGAGAAAACATGGTTAATCACTTACTCCAAGAAGATTGAAGAATAAGAAAACCAAATGTGTATTGAGAATCACAAAATTGAAAGTTGATTTTAATCCACAAGTGAATCTCTTCTCCAAAATGTAGTCTCCAAAACTAAAACCCAAACAATATTCTATTTTCTTCTACTCTACTCTATTCTCAGCTACTCTCTATGTACGATTACTGAAAAACTCAAAAACTACTTTAAATGACCTAGTATTTTCTATTTACAGAATTTACAAACAAGTCCCTAAATTAATTAGAAAAACTAGTCAACAAATGATACGGGTCACAGTTACGACTCGTAAGTATGTTCACGAGCAATAATCGGGTTTTCGTGGTCAATCTTCAGTATCTTGGACTTCACTGACACGTAACACCTTCATGAATCAAGACTGATCTATGACTCGTATCGACATCTCGTAGTCCACATTTGAATCACTTGGTCAAAATATGATCAACACAAGGAATATCTATGAAACCTCCCATTACGACCCAAAGATGGAACTACGACTCGCAACTGAGTCTCGTTTGGCTAAACTTTAGCTTTTGCATCAACACTGAAAACCTCCACAAGATGGCCTCTATGACTTGTAAACTGAGATACAACTCATAAAAGGTCTCGTATGTCCTCAAAAACCAGTAGTACCTACAACTTTTCTCAAAATTGTGCCAACTTGCTTTTCCTGTAAAAATAAATACAAAAATATATAAAAACCATAAAAGTCACATTGAGAGCACACAAAATCCTAAGTTTTAGGAATCAAATGTGTTGTATTTTGATAGCACATCAACACCGTCAACTTAGCATTATTGCTTGTCCTCAAACGATAACTCAATCTGAAACGACCCCAAAAAGTGCCTGAAAATTTTCCTCAAAAGTGCTTAGATTCGTAAATCTAATAAATCTCAAAATTCGTGTGTGATATAAAAATTTTATTTTATATTCTTTATCAGAGGAAAAAATTGAGTGGGGAATTGGCCTAACACTGATTTTAGAGCAATCATATCAAAATTCAAAAATCCAAAAATTTTCTTATCCAGTGTTGATCTACGCTGCTAGCGTGACGTTGCTGGGGTGCAAACCAGTGTTATTTTTTCCCAGTTTTGTTGAGTCCATCTAACGCCTTTGGGTCTTGGGCCTAAGTCTTCCTATGCATGAAAATACCTACACTTAGCCATATTTCACCTTCATATCATACAAGACATTCCCAAATACTCTCTCAAATACTTAGACAAATATTTCACCCCATAATTCAAGTGCCAAAACTTATCAAGATCTTACTGATTTCACTCAAGCTTCAAGTCTCCATTTCCAATCTTTATCAAAATCTCTCCAAAGTCAAGGTGTGTGGGTTTCAACTATTGGGTTCTTTTAACCATGGTTCCCAAACCTCCTTTTCACATAAATTGCATGATTCTAAGTTGATTTACTTATGGGTATTACTTATTAAGAATTTTACTACAAACTATGTTGGAGTTTCATGAAACTGTGATTGTTCAAGCATGTTTTGAGCTATAAATCTACGATCCATTATGGGATTTGATGAAGGGTCTTGAAGTATCTTGCATGAGGGTGTTACCAAATATTGGTGGGTGATTTTACATTGGATTTCTTGCATAATTTCACTTTTGAATTGCATGGTTTTACATAAGCATTACACACCCACCAAGTATTTGTTAAAATGTCCATATATGGATTCCTGAGTTGTTGAAGGTCTAAGCATGGCTTATAATTTGAATGAGTTTATGATGGTGAAAGGAATTTATATATGTGTCATTTTCGTCTATAATATTGTGAGTTGACCAAGCCTCGCTCGGGGGTTTATAGATCTGGGTAACTATATTGAGGGGTTGGTACCTTGATTGCCTCGCTCGAGAGGTAGTAGGCGCATGCTATCGAATTGGGGGGCATGTACATCGATAACCATGTTGAGAGTTTGTACCTCATTTGCCTTACTCATGAGGTAGTAGGCCCGTTATATCATGTTGAAGCGTATGTACCTTAATAACCATGTTGAAGTGTTTGTACTTCAATCGCTTCTCTAAAGGGGTGGTAGGCCTTGGATATGCTATATTGATGGTCACTTCTTACACATGTATAATGTTCTATGTAAGCATGATTAACTCTGAGCATCATCCATGCATGCCATATTGTTATATGCTTATTCATTGCCTAAGTTTATGCTTTTTGATTATGTTTCTTACCTCTTGTTGCATTGTATCCTACATATTTAGTACATTCAAATGTACTAACGGATACTCTATGCCTACATGATGTCACCATGTAGGAACTGGAGCCTTGCTTGATCATCCTCCTCCTCCACATGGCTAATATGACCTCTCTCAAGCTTGTTGGTGATTCCTCAACTCCGAGGAAGATGTCTTTTTCTCTTATGTTATGCTAAGACTCACTTTCCTTTATTTGTATGCCTACTTTAAGGGTGAGCCCGATTGCTTGTCTTGGACCCCGCTCAATTCTATGCGTAGAGGTATTGTTGGTCAAGATTTGTAATGATGCTATGAGTCTTGACTCACTTTAACTCTATAGTGTTTGTGATATGAAAGTTATCCCAAATCCCCCCTTTACCCCTATTTACTATTTCTTGTTGTTATTTTATTGCTTTCATGACCAATGATGTGTAATGATATGTTAAGAGGCTTGATTGTGGTCCTTTCGGGTTCCCCATGCGTCATGTCACGTCTAGACCCTAGGCTTGCATCATGACAAATTTGGTATCAGAGCACTAGGTTGTTTACGCTCCTCAACATCCAACAGACCACGTTGATTATAGTCTTATTCATAGATGTGTTGTGCACCACCACTATGAGTAAGAGGCTATAACACGTTTTAGGAAATGTTTCCCTTCTTCTTACTCTATGTCGTGCTATAGAAATTAAGGTAATGTCTTCCTCCTTAACGATTGTTCTTTTCTATGCTAGATTATACCTAACACAAGAGGAAGAAGAGCCCGTACACCTGAGGAACAACCGGCTCATTGGGAGCTCCGGTATGCTCCCACTTTGCTAGCTCAAGTTGTGGCTAATCAAGCCAACCAAGAGGCCTAAGTCCCTCATGCTCCTACTCTAGCATCTCGGGTGAGGGACTTCATGAGTATGAACCCACCAGAGTTCAATGGGTCTAAAGTGAACGAGGACCCTTGAGAATTCATTGATGAGGTTTACAAGGTACTGGCTATTATAGGTGTTAGATCAGAAGAGAAAGCAGTTTTGGCAGCTTACTAACTCAAGAGGGTGGCCCAAATGTGGTACACTCAATCGAAGGAGGAGAAAGGGAACAATAATGTGGTTCTATGGGAGGAGTTTAAGGCTGGATTCCTCAACCAGTTCTTTCCTCCTGAGATTAGAGAGGCCAAAATGGTGGAGCTCATGAATTTAAAACGAGGATCTAAGAGTGTGAGGGCGTATGCCCTTAAGTTTGATTAACTCTCAAAATATTCTCCACAATTGGTTGTCGACCCAAGGTCTAGAATGAACAAGCTCATGATGGGTGTATCCGACTAGGTGAGTGAGGAATGCTAGTCTGCTATGTTGATTAGTAACATGGACTTGTCCTATTTGATGACTTATGCTGAACATATGTAGGAGGAAAAGTTGAGGAAGAGAAGAGGTAATGAGGCCAAGAGGGCCCATTTTGAGGGTAAGTTCTAAAGTTGCAAAGGTGGCCAATTTCATCAAGGCCAAGGGTCTTCTCATATTTCTAATAGGAGGTTTACCAGTGGCATCCCTAGGGCCCAAGGTGATGGTGGTGTGGTTCCTAATGATATGTGTCCAAGATGTGGTAGGGGTCATAGTGGTCCATGCTTGAGGAATACTAATGCTTGTTATGGTTATGGGGAGGTGGGGCATAAGATGATGGATTTCCCTCAAAATCGTGACAAGGGTAAGGGTGTTCACCCTCAAGGTCAGGGAGCTAAGGCGGTTCCTTTGGGAAGAGGAGGTCAATAAGGTGGTTCCCTAAGGCACAATCGATTTTATGCTCTTCATGGGAGGCAAGGGGTTGATAAGGTCCCCGATGTCTCTACCGGTATAATAAAAGTCATTGATTTTGATGTGTATGCATTGATAGACCTGGGTATGACTCTTTATTTTGTTACTCCTTTTTTCGCCAAAAAGTTTCATGTTTAGCCCGAGGATGAATCCTCTGGTGTTATCTGGGTCAAAGGTAGATGAAGATCCACAAAAGTTCATTGATGAGGTCTACAAGATTTTAACTATCATGGGTGTTGGCCCAAATGAAAACGTAGACTTGGCTGCTTACCAACTCAAAGGGGTAGCCTAAATATGGTATTACCAATAGAAGAGAGAGAAGGGAAATGGTATGTGGCGCTTTAGGAGGAATTCAAAATGGCTTTCCTTAATCGGTTCTTCGCTCTTAGGCTTAGGAAGGCTAAATTGGTGGGTTTATGAATTTGAAGCAAGGTTCCATGAGTGTGAGGGAGTATGCCCTCAAGTTCAATCAACTTTCAAAGGAGCATTTGGTGGCTGATCTAGATCTAGGATGAATAAGTTTGTGATGGGGATCTCTGACTTAGTGAGTGAAGAATGTCATTTTGTCATGGTAATTAGTGACATGGATTTCTCTTGGTTGATGGCCTATGCCGAGCAAATAGAGGAGGAGAAATTGAGAAAGGGCGGAAGTCACGAGGGAAAAAGGGACCATTTTGAGGGTAAGTTCCGAAGGGGTGTCCGGTCCCACCATGGCCAAGGGTCTTCTCACACTTCCTAGGTGGGCTTTGATAATGATTTCCCAAGTCCTCAAGGTGTTGGTGGTGTGGCTCCTATTGTTGGGTGTCCAAAGTGTGGTAGGGGTCATAGTGGCCCATGTTTGAGGGACACTAATACTTGTTTTAGCTACTGGAAGATGGGTCACAAAAAGTTTGAATGCCCACGATATAGCAACAAGGATAAGGAGGTGTATCCACAAGGTGCTAATATGGTCCCATTGGGGAGAGGTGGCCGACAAGATGGTGCTCCAAGGCACAATTGGTTTTATGCTTTGCATGGGAGGAAAGGAGTTGATGAGATGCCCGACGTTATTACCGGTATATTGAAAATCGTTTGCATTGATGTATATGCATCAATTGATCCAGGTGCCACTCTTTCTTTTATTACCCCCTTTGTTCCCAAAAAGTTCCATATTGACCCCGAGTTATTGCATGAGTCATATGAAGTTCCTACTCCTATTGGTGCATCTACTATTACTGGAAAAGCTTATAGAAGTTGTCCTATTTACATCTTTCATTAAGTGTTACCTTGTGATCTTGTTGAGTTAGACATGGTTGATTTTGATATCATTCTTGGCATGGCTTGGTTGCATGCCAACTATGCTTATATTGATTGTAGAACCTATATTGTTAAATTCAAATTTCCATATGAACCCATCCTTGAGTGGGAGCGTCAAGATGTGGTGGTCAAGGGTAAGTTTATCTCTTGCATTAAAGCCCAAAGTTGATCTCTAAGGAGTGTCTTTACCATCTTATGAGGGTTAGGGATATGGAATCTAAGGTCCTTCCCATAGAGTCAATTCCGATTGTAAATAAGTCTCTTAATGTCTTCCCAGTGTTTCTCATTAAAGGGAAATAGACTTTGGCATAGACCTCCTCCCTAGTACTCAACGCATTTCTACTCCCCCTTACTATATGGCCCCAGTGGAGTTGAAGTAGTTGAAGGAAGAATTGAGGGACTTGATGGAGAAGGGATTTATTAGGCCTAGCCATCCACCTTGGGGTTCCCCGGTGTTATTTGTGCAAAAGATGGATGGGTCCCTTAGGATGTGTATTGACTACCGGCAACTCAATAGGGTCACCATCAAGAATAGGTATCCTCTTCCAAGAGTTAATTATTTATTTGATCACTTGCAAGGGGCTAGCCATTTCTCTATGATTGATCTTTGGTCTGGGTATCATCAAGTGAAAGTGAGGAAGTGTGATATTCCCAAGACGGTCTTCCAGACTAGGTATGGCATGATGAGTTTGTTGTGATATCTTTTGGGTTGACCAATGCACTAGCTATCTTTATGGACCTTATGAATAGGTTCTTCAATCCCTAACTTGATTTCTTTGTTGTGGTTTTCATTGTTGGTAATTTAATCTATTGGCATAGTAGGGAAGAGCATATGGGCTATTTGAAAATTGTCTTGCAAAGATTGAGGGAGGAGAAATTGTATACTAAATATAAGAAGTGTGAATTTTTGTTGAAAGACTTTACCTTTCTAGGTCATGTGTCGTCGAGGGATGGTATTAAAGTAGATCCTAAGAAGATCAATGTGATTAGAAATTGGCCTAAACCATTGACCCCGTTGGATATTAGGAGTTTCTTAGGCCTAGTGGGTTACTATCGAAGGTTTGTGAATGGGTTCTCTTCTACTGCTTCTCCTATGACAAATTTTACTCAAAAGAAGGCTAAGTTTGTGTGGTCCGATGAATGTGAAAGGAGTTTACAAATATTGAAAGACAAGATTGTGTTAGCTCCTATAATGTCAATACCGGATGGGCTAGAGTGATTTGTGGTGTATTGTGATGCTTCCTGGGTTGGTTTGGGTCTTGTGTTGATGCAAAATGGTAAGGTCATAGCTTATGCTTCTAGAAAACTCAAGGAACATGAAAGGAACTTACCTACCCTTGATCTAGAGTTAGCCATCGTTGTGTTTGCGATAAAGATCTAGCGTCACTACTTGTGTGGTGTGCATGTTGATGTGTTCACCGACTATAAGAGCCTCCAATATGTTTTCACTCAAAGGATCTTAACTAGAGGCCGAGGAGATGGTTAGATCTTCTTAAAGACTATGACATGAGTGTGCATTATCACCCGAGTAAGGCAAATGTGGTAGCAGATGCTTTGAATAGGGTCTCCATGGGTAGCCTAGCACATGTTGATGGTAGTGAGAAGGAGATGCTAAGGAGGTGCACCGGTTGGCTAGATTGGGTGTTAGGTTGGAAGAGGATGGTAATAGTGGTGTGGTTATTGTTGATGGTTCTAAGTCTTCTTTGGTTGATGAGGTGATGGCAAAACAAGATGTTGATCCCTCCTTGTTAAAATTGAATACCTTGGTTAAAGAGGGCAAGGTGGAGGTTTTCTCCTAAGGGGGAGATGGTACCCTTAGGTACCAAGGTAGATTTTGCGTACCGTGTGTTGATGGTTTGATAGAAAAGATCCTTGATGAGGCCTATAATTCTTCTTATTCTATCCACCCCAATTCCACCAAAATGTATAGAGACTTGAGGGATGTGTATTGGTGAGGAGGCATGAAGAGTGACATTACCAAATTTATTTCCGGTTGTCATACTTGCCAACAAGTCAAAGTTGAAAATCAAAGGCCGGGTTGCTTAACCCAAGACATAGAGATTCCTACTTGAAAGTGGGAGATGATTAATATGGATTTTATGGTTGGGTTTCCCAAGACTAGAAAAGGTTTTGACTCCATATGGGTGGTGGTTGATAGGATGACAAAATCGGCTAACTTTTATCCGATCAAAACCACATATGGGGCTGAATATTATGCAAGGTTATAAATTAATAACTTGGTAAGGTTGCAGGGTGCTCCTTTATCCATCATATCAGATTGTGGGCCTCAGGACAAGCTGGGAGAACCATCCAAAACCTTGAGGATATGCTTAGAGTATGTCTATTGGAGCTTAAAGGTAGTTGGGATGATCATCTTCCATTGATTGAGTTTTCCTAGAACAATAGTTATCATTCTAGCATCGATATGACTCCTTTTAAGTCTCTCTATGGGAGACGTTGTAGATCACTGGCCGGATCGTTTGAGGTGTGTGAAATAGCTTTATCAGGATAAGATCTTATTATAGAGGCTCTTGAGAAGGTTATGATGATTAGGGGAAGGTTGAAGACGGCCCAAAGTCATCAAAAATCCTATGTTGATGTGAGAAGAAGAGACCATGAATTCAAAGTTGGTGATTGGGTCTACCTAAAGGTTTCACCCATGAAGTGTGTGGTCTATTTTGTTAAGAAAGGCAAGTTGATCCCAAGATATGTTGGTTCTTATATGGTTATGAGGAGGGTTGGCAAGGTAGCTAATCAGTTAAGATTTCTTAGTGAGATGGAATTGGTTCATCCGGTGTTCCATATGTCCATGTTGAGGAAATGTGTGCATGATCCAAATGCCATTGTACCTCTTTATGTTATGGGTGTTATTGAGGATAATTTGACGTATGAAGAGGTTCCAGTTCAAATTTTGGATAGGCAGATACAGAGTTTGACAAACAAAGAGGTGGCTTCCATTAAAGTACTTTGGAGGAATCAACAAGTTGAGAGTGCTACATGGGAGGCCGAAACGGATATGCAAAAGTGATATCCTTACCTTTTCCACTTCACTCAACCCAAGGCATTGATGTAAGTCATACATATGATCTCAAGTCTTAAGTTCATCCCCATGTCATTGCATATATTCATGTTTAAATTAACATGTTCATGATGGTTTTGCACTTATGATAAAGTTTTTGAAATGATGTTTAAGTGTATTGTTGCATCTCTATGTGGACTGAAATTGTCATGTTTGTACATCTCATATAAATCTCTTCGACATTCGAGGATGAATGTTCCCAATGGGGAGATATGGAAACAACCCCAAAAAGTGCTCGAAAATGTGCCTCGGCAGTGTCCGAAATTGTAATTTCCATATATCTCAAAATTTGTGCATGATATAGAAATTTTAACTTTATATTCTTGTTCAAAGGGTCAAAATTAGGGGGAAAAGGGGTCTAAACCTGATTTAAGAGCAACCGTAGCAAAATCCAAAGACTTCACAATGTAATTTCTAGGGAGTAAAGTGCAGGCTTCCGCGACGCGCAGGTGTATTATTTTGTGACTTTTTTTCAACTCGATCCAAGACTTTTAAATCTTGGAAATAAGCTTTCCCATTCACTAAAATACCTATACTTAGCCATATTTCACCCTCACATCATCCAAAACATTCCCAATACTTACTAAAATACTTAGCCAAATTTTTGACTCCTAAATTCATGTCTCAAATCTTCATCTGGAACTAAGGATTTCCTTAAAGCTTCAAGTCTCCATTTTTAATCTTCATCAAGATTTTCTCCAAAGCTAATGTATGTGTTTTTCAACCATTGATTCCTTTCATCCATGCTGCCCTAACCTCCTTTTTAGTCAATTTGCATGATTTAAAGTTAATTTTATAAATGGTTTCACTAGTATGAACTCTTCTATGAACTATGTTAATGCTATGTGAATTTATGATTGTTTTGCTATGCGTTGAGCTATAACTCATGGATCTATTGTATGATTTGAGAAGGGGTTTTGAAGTATATGTCATAAGTGTGTTGCATGGTGTTGACTAATAGTTTTACAATGGATTTTCTTTCGTAAATTTTACTCTTGAATTACATGGTTTGATACTAGCTCTACATACCCGACAAGTGTTTGATAAAATGTCTGGTTACGGTTTCCTGAGAAATTGAAGGCTCAATGAATGTCTTATATTATGAATGATGTTAAAAAGATGAAAGAAGAGTATGTATATGATGTTATGATAATGATAGACAGAAAGTATGTATATGGTGTTTCTCTATATAGTGT
>JAOTQR010139953.1:13891-24701 GCA_025774065.1 Solanum ossicruentum | reverse complement strand
ATGAAAGAAGAGTATGTATATGATGTTATGATAATGATAGACAGAAAGTATGTATATGGTGTTTCTCTATATAGTGTTGAAGTGACCATAGCCAATTGAGAGGTATGTCTCAATCACCAAGGGAGGTAGGATTGACCATCCTCTAACCTTCCAAGGATTTGTACATTAGCACCATGGGAGGTAGGGTGTGACATCCTCTAACCTATCAAGTGGTCTGTGTCGTGGCATCATAGGAGGTAGGGTGTGACCATCTTCTAACCTATCAAAGGGTTTGTACCTTGGTAACCTACTGAGGGATTTGTACCTCAATCACCATGGGTGGTAGGGTGCACCAATCCACCATAATATGGTCCATTTTCACACTTGTATTATTATATATGAAGCATGCCTTTACTATAAGCATCACACATGTATGTCATCTCGTTATACATTAGTTAATTGCTTAAATTATGCATATCGATTATGTAACTTATCTCTTGTTGAATTGCATCCTACATACTTAGTACATTCAAATGTGCTAACACATACTCTTGCCTACATGATATCAACATGTAGGAATCGGTGCACAAATCGATCATCCTCCTCCTCCATGTGGTTAGTTCGATACTACTCAAGCTAGTCTATGAGTCCTCCACTTCGGGGACCTCAGTCTAAGTTTCTCTATTATGTGTTGAGACACTCTTCTTTATTTTTTACTTTAACTATGAAGATAAGCCTGCTCGCTTTATCTTGGCCCCCGCTTTATCTATGTAGTAGAGGTGTTGTTGGACATGCTATCTATCTATGATATTAGCTTTGACTCTTGTGTCTAGTCATTATTTTGTTAGGCAATTTTTCCCCTTAGTCCCATCGCCCTATTTCAACTTTTGTATGTCATTTAAATGCTTCTGTGACCAGTAATGTGTAATGATAAGATAAGAGGCTTGTTTGGGATTCCTTCGGGTTCCTCTTTTGTCGTGTCACATCTAAGCCCTAGGCTTGAGTCGTGACAGGTATCTGGATAGTTTCTCAGGAGGTAGTAGGTCCATGCTACCAGATTAGGGGGTATGTACCTCAATATATATGTTAAGGGGTTTGTACCTTGATTGCCTCGCACGGGAGGTAGTAGGCCATACTACCATGTTGGGGGGTATACACCTCAATTACCATGTTAAGGGATTTGTACCTCAATCACATCTCCAAAGGGGTGGTAGGCCTTATATATAGTATATTTATTGTCAATTCTTACACACATAATATATTCTATGTAAGCATGATTTACTCTAAGCATAATCCATGCATGTCATATTGCTATTTGCTTATTCATTTCCTAAGTTTATGCATTTTGATTATGTCTCTTACTTCTTGTTGCATTGCATCTTACATAATTAGTACATTCAAACGTACTAACGAATACTTTATGCCTACTTGATGTCACTATGTAGGAACAAGAGCCCCGCTTGTTCATCCTCGTCCTCCACGTGACTAGTACGACCTCTCTCAAGCTAGTTGGTAAGTCCTCAACTTCGAGGATGATGTGTTTTACTCTTATGTTATGCTAAGACTCAATATCCTTTATTTCTGTGCTTTTACTAGGAGGTTAAGCTTGGTTGCTTGTCATGGCCCTCGCTAAGTTCTATGTGTAGACGTGTTGTTGGGCAAGATATGTAATGATGCTATGAGACTTGACTCTCTTTAACTCTATGATGTTTGTGATATGAAATATGTCCCATAGCCCCGTTTATCCCTATTTACTATTCTTATTGTTATTTTACTGCTTCCATGAGTAATGATGTGTAATGATTTATTAAGAGGCTTGTTTGGGGTCCCTTCGAGTTCCCCATACACCATGTCACATCTAGGCCCTAGGCTTGGGTCGTGACACAATCTCTATAAATAATAAAGCAACACATAGCAGTCAACTCACTGGTATATTTATACTCAAATCCAACTCAGATACCCATATCAGCTTTTTCAAAAAAAGATCATGTAGCTATTGAGCAAACCAAACCATATTAATGCATTTGACAACACAACTATGACAAGTAAGGGAATATCAACAATCCGCCTTCACTGAGCAGGTAAAATGTTGAAAATGCCCTCACAGGAAAGAAGTCCCTTTTAACACTTAATGAAGATTTTAGAATTTAACCATGGGAATGTGCAAGAACATTCAATCTCAAAAATGTCATTCATGCATGATGATCGATACCATAGGCTTTCTCATATACTCATGACCCATACAATTGACTAACTGGGCTAAGATCACTTTAGGACCTTATAAGTTTGTAATTTAGACTCATGGGGCTTTGCTATGGCATTTTAGACAACTAGTGACTAAAGGCCAGCCTTGAACCACGCTTTCTAACACTTTCACCTTACCAACTCACTTTCACCTTACCAACTCAATCATTTCTACCTTATTCTCCCTTTTTTCTTCATATTCAAGGCTTTCCATATATTTTCTTCTCATTTTCAGCTTTTGCCTCATTTTCACACATCAATTTGCTTGTTCAACTTACTCCATGACATCTTTTTCTCTTTCTTTTACCCAGTGCATGATTTTCTTCTCTATATTCACATTCCCAACTCACCACCTTATTTTTGCTATTTTACCCATATACTGGCCACCCTCAACTTAGGCTTTTAGCCTATATCGAAGTGCATTATTCCCCAAACCAAGGCCGCTTCTTGTAGCCACCCTCAACTCAAGCTTTTTACCTAAATCAAAGTTCACAATACTCAAGAATAGACTAGGGCCAATTTCAAGGTATTTCATTAGGCCAGGTTAGGCTAATCAAGTGTTAAGAAAGAAATGGTACATGTAAGACAAATATTTGGAACAAGGGATGAATTTCTCATTTGGTTGGTCATTTAAGGAAAAAGTAGACTAATTCAAAGAACCATGGCCTAAAATACATTCCTAACCCATTTAATCTCCAATCCAACTTAGAGTAACAAGGCAAGTTCTAATTCAGCACACAATTCAAGGAGATAACAAAATTATCTCACACACACATGACATTGCATTCATTGCCAATAGAACTCAAAAATCATGATTATGTATCAAATTTTCATTACCTATTTAGAACAGATATTGCCCAATCATTCAAAAATGCATGGTTGCGATATAACTACTACTAAAAATTTTAGTACACACCAACTTTCAAAATATTTCATAAAACATCAGAAACAAGGTACATGCCATAAGTTCAACTACAGTATACTAAATATTATCTAAAACAATCTAGACATGTTGCTTCAACAAAAATTAAATATCCACGAGGAAAAAGAACACAGGCAAGAAAACCTCAGGATAAAAATTTGGGGTTAGCCTTCACTTTATCACGCTTCAGGGCTCATCTTAACACTTCTTCTTCTCTCGAAATCCTCAAGACTTGCTCGAGCTCATCCTCTGCCTCTTCTTCATCAATCTCGGAGGTCTTTTGATGCACATGCCTCTCCTCAGTCTCATCATCCTCAATAAGGGGTCGCTTCCGATGGGAAGGTTGTGCGTGATGCTCTAAAGCAACAACAACAACATACCCAGTAAAATCCCACAAGTGGGGTCTGGGAAGGGTAAAGTGTATGCAACCCTTAAAACTACCTAATAGAAGTAGAGAGGTTGTTTTCTGGGGACCCTCATCTCAAAACCCAAAAAGCAAAAAAAACTAGATATGACAAAAGGAAAGGGAAGGAACAAAAAGAGCGACTAGATCCACGAATAATACATAACACATGATAGTATGTAACTACGATAAAACTAACACATAATACAACACACACACACACATAAAAACACACACACACTCCCCCTAACCTTATTATACCCCACTTAACCCTACCAATTAGCCTACTACCCTAATTCACGACCTCTATTTCTTCCTATCAAGGGTCATGTCCTCAGCGAGATCAAGTTCCACCATATCCTGTCTAATCACTTCCCTTTAGTGTTTCTTCGGTCTACTCTACCCCTCTGTGTAGCTCCCAAAGAAAACCTCTCACACCTCCTAATAGGAGCAACGGTACTCCTTCTCTGCACATGTCTAAGCCATTGCAGTTTCGCTTCTCTCATCTTTTCAGCCACTGGGGTCACCTTTAGCTTCTCCCGAATGATCTCATTCCTAATCTTGTCACTTCTGGTGTGCCCACACATCCATCTCAACATCCTCATCTCTGCGACATGCATCTTCTAAACATGTACCTTTTTAATTGGCCAACACTCCACCCCATACAGCAACGATGGTATAACCACCTCTCTGTAAAAACTACCTTTGAGTTTAGGTGCTATATTCTTGTCACAAAATACTCTAGAGGCAAGCCTTTATTTAGACCATGTGGCCCTAATACAATGTGTGACATCAGCATCGATATCGCCACTACTCTGGATGATGGATCCCAGATACTTAAAGTTTTCCCTCCTAGAGATAGGTTGAGTGGCAAGCCTTACCTCATAGTTTGCTACATCCCTCTTAATACTGAATTTTCACTCCAAGTATTCAGTCTTGCTCCTGCTCAATTTGAATCCTTTGGACTCCAAGGCGTGTCTCCAAGCCTCTAACCTATCATTAACTTTAGTCCTAGTCTCATCAATTAATACTATGTCATTTGCAAATAGCATACACTATGGTACCTCCTCATGGATAGATCGCGTCAGCTCATCCATCACCAAGGCAAACAAGAAAGGGCTTAACACAACCTTGGTGGAGTCCCATCTCAACAGGGAAATACTCTTAGTTTCCTCCCACCATTCTTACTCGAGTTTTGGCTCCATCGTACATGTCCTTAATTGCCCTGATATATGCCAATGGGATATCTTTCGCCTCTAGACACCTCCATAAGACATCCCTTGGGACTTTGTCATATGACTTCTCAAGATCAATGAACACCATATGAAGGTCCTTCTTGCTTTCCCTATATTTCTCCACTACCCTCCGAACAAGATGAATTGCTTCAGTAGTCGATCACCCGATCTGAATCCAAATTGATCCTCCAAACCAGATAAATCAAATAGTGGCTTCAAAGGTGTAGACTCTAGAACTATAACTAGTGCCACTAATGAAGAAGTAAGTCAACCATAACTTTTGCAATCTCATCATGTAGGGATGACAGGTCTGATTGCCGAGCCTCAGCTAACCTTTTCTATACCTAGTCCTCAAGCGAATCAACGTGGACATCTACTACAGAAATACGCTCCTGAATTGTAGAAATGGTGAATGTTTTGCATCATTACTTTGAGTCCGCAACCGTCTGCCAGACCAATAGCTTAAGTTGCTGCATGAGCTGATATAATTGAGCCTCGGTTCGTGATAACTGCTGAGCCATGGCCTGAATAGAAATCATGGACATGTGAACCATGCCCGGTGTGGAAGTATGTGATGTAGAAGCCTTTGGTGCAGAGCAGCAATAGTGGACCCCCCCAACATCAACTATCTCAGGCTGCTAGGGTCTCTCAATAATCGTAGCAGCTGGAGAGGTAGTGGGGATAGTCATCAAACCCTCTTGTGGTTGCTTTAAAGCCCATGTATTAGGCATATGAGGAGGTTGTGTCCTCTGAAGTGCCACAGCGTTCTCATTAGCCTCTACTAGGATGGGATCTAAAGTCTGCAAGGTGGATATCAAGTGGTCATGATGTTGTAATATTTGTACTTTGGATGTGGTACAGTGTCGGTAGATCAAGATCAAAAATGGAATCGAAATTGACCTCTAGAGCACCGACTCATAGATCTTCTCTGCTATCATTCAGGCCCAGTCAATCTTGTAGCCAGCTAAGATGCTGACATCTAGTGCTGCACATTCTAGCATTAGTGTCTTATATGCTAATATAGTCCGAATGCAAGATCTAATGATCACCCACCAAAATGTTGCAAGAAAAGAAAGGGAATCCTTTAAATAAGCTCCATAAGGGTGGTGACCCAAGTAAGCTCTAGACCTCGTTCAGTAATGTGAGTGGCCACCTATCTCACTAGTGATTTCCTCTATACTGGATCCTTTATGAATAGTGGATTTCTAGCCTACCCTAACATATGAGAAAATTTAGCTATCGACCTCGGGGCTTGGTACGTGGGACTAAACAATACATGGTGGATTGTCTCCTCTGAAATATCGACCTGCTGCCCTCTCAGTAATACCTCTCTAAATCTTGGATTCATGAGAGGTGTCTTCCCATTAGGACGATCATGAATAACTATGGTTGTGTAAGTTGCATAGAATTCCTGCACCATAAGCGGGGCATAACATCTAAACTTAGTTGCCAACCACTTGGGCACATATCATGTTATTGTGTCCTCCAGCCCTGGGACGTGGCTCAATCCATGGTCAATCAACCGGGGCGCCTCACATATCGATCATAGCATCTTTTCTTGCCCCTTTGGCTGCAGACCATCATTAATTTATCCTTCATGCCCTCAGCACCTAGTGAATAATTGGATCTGATATTGCAGAGGATGATGGGGAGATTGAAGACTAGGCAGCTTCTCTATCCTGGGACTTATCCTCCAAACTTTGCTCATCACTGGACCTAGTCATTTGAGGTATGCTACTCCTTTTCCTCTTAGTACCTTTCTTATCAGACTGGGAAAGACTAGCAGTCTAAACCTGAGTCTTCCTAACTCAAGCCACCGCTCTCGTCTGTGGTCAAGTCACTGCTGGGTCAGGCTGAGTATCATAAACTTCCAGGGACCCACTCAGCTGGGTCTGTTTGTCATCCAAGTTCTCATCATGAGTAGGCTCATCTCTAAGCTACCTCTTGAAAGCCTTCAACTGAGCTCAGTTGACCTTTGGGGCCAGAGTATTTGAAAATTAAACAATAGACAAACCACCATAAGGCCCAACAATCAACAAATGAAATCAAGAAAAACAAGAAAATTTATTTTGATCAGTTGCAGATAGGTGTACAAGAACCAGGTATGACTAATAGTTGGAACTACGAGTCATACTATATTCCTATAAACTAGAAGTGCACAGCTAAAATGAACACTAGAAAGACTCTCTTGACTGAGATTTCCAGGTACCTAATATAACTCATCTCATCACACGGACCCTTCAAACAATTTAAACACTATCCTAGCATCATCAAAGCAAGTATATGGCACTCATAATCTAAGCACAAGTTAATCCACACCCTAATCATGGTGTCAAAACAAAAATTTACCCCATCAACAAGGATTACTCATTCAAGTCATTCTTTCCCAACTCATTCAAACTTGCACCTATGTCACTGTCCCAAATCATACTCAAAGATCACTCAATAACATCAAAAATCATTTGGGGGTATAGATTAATAGGAAATATAAACATTACGCATGCCATAATTCCAACTAAATTAATATAACCAAATACAATCACGCCCTTGGGCAATTGATACTCAATAATCATTCATGAACAAATTTCAACCATTCACTCAAACAAGATACATAATAATCATAGGCATTAAATCACTATACCAAAGTTTTAGCACTTAATATAGGGCTTAACTAACCAATCCAATTTACAGCAACCCTAGCCCTACATTCACAATTCACATTTAGGCAAGAATCGCATGTCTAGACACCAAATCATTCATATTCATCCACTTAAACTTGCAAAAACAAGGTAAATTGAGAAGTGAATACCAAACAAAGAAACATACTAATTGTGTTGATGAACTTGAGAAAGAAAAAAGAAATGAGTGATGCAGAAACCCTAGGTACATTGGAATTTCTCGTTGAAAATTTGGTAGGGTCACCGAAAAGATGATCGAAAATGGGATGAGGGAAAAAGATTTGGCTGAACCTTTGTAATTAGGGTTAAAAGTAGGGTCAAAATAATTTAATCTCTTTTTATGCCTTACTGGGTTCAAACTTTAAAATTACTAAATCGGGTCTACGAAACCATGACTATGATTCATGACTTATTCTATGACTCGTAGGTCCTGGCCTCGTAGACCACTCAACACTTAAAAAAAATTTTAAAACATATTTTAGTTCTACGAACTTCATTCATGACTCGTATTGTAGACTATGAGTGATAAAGTTAGCTCATAGATGGAGTGTACTTTTAACCAGCTCATAGTAACTCTCTACGAGATAGGTTTACGAGTCATAAAGTGCAATACAACTCGTAAGCCTGGTCATAGAGACTACTATGATGCAATTTTTAACCAAATCTGCAATCTTTGTCCTGAACCTGTATGCTCTTCATACAATGCACTTACACCTTAAATTCAACAAACTCAATGTCAAAAATATCAAACAAAACACAAACAAACAATCAACTTAAAATTCAAAAACAAAAGGAAAATAAACTCAAAACTAAGCTAGGACATCGAAATGCTTGGGTTTCCTTCTAAGTAGCACCTGATTTATTGTCATGGCACAACTTAGTTATCTTAAGTACTCAGAATTCCTCAACATTGGTTAGTCTTTATCACCAAACTTTGCCTTTTTCATCATGCTAGTCTGAATTTGATCCAGTTGTGTTAAGATGAGTTCGAACTGACTGTTAAGTTGTTAAATTTCCTTCGAATATTGATCAGCTTGTACTTTATCTTGATAATGTCGAACTTGATCTCTCTCAACATCTCCTCTTGTGTATCTTCCCTTTTTACCAACTGGGCGAGCATATATTCAACTTTAGAATTTCTATCTCCTTTATGGTGATGATGTGGTAGCATGAACTAGTTGCTCTTATCACACTCTTCCTCATGGTTTACATCCTTGTTGTGGTGGATGCCTTGACTACTCCCTGGAATGTTTAGACCTTGTGCCTGTTTCATGAGTATATCCATATTTGCTCTATTTTGTTCAACATTTGGATGATTTTTGCATTTATCTTTGCTTGCTTAGAGTTCCAATCAGAAGAATCCATGTAACTAGTGGGTTGCTCATGTATATGTCTATACACACGGTGGGTGCATCTGTTCAACAACTTCTGCAAATGGTTTCCCCAAGACTGGCCCACCCATAAGAGCATTTACATATGCTTGATTATCCGAGTCTAATACTCGGTAGAAACTTACCACTAGTGTTGTATCTGAATGCCATGGTTCGGAGCACTCATTAAGCATCCTTTGTACTGCTCCCACTTAGAATGGAATGAATTACCATGAAATTGTTGGATGCTAATAATTCGGTCCCTCTGCTTAAACCTGTTTGACCAAACAAACAACTTTTGTAAGAAAGCCCTTTGCAATTCCACAATGATCACACCTTGTGAAAGTGCAGATAACCACAATGTCGCATTTGCTGTGAGAGAGAATGGAAAGAAACAAGTAACCACAGCATCCATAGAAATATGTTATGTCCCCATTACATGCCTGCAAACATATGCAACATAGTGCAATGGTCATATGGATCTTCGGATGGCAGGCCTGCAAACAAGCCATGGTCTTGCAACCTTTGTATTATCTCAACAAATGGCAAAATTTAAGTTAGCCAGTAAAGACGGCAACACAATAGTTCCCGGGATGTTAGTGTTGTTTTGAGTCATTCGACCTATAATCCACTAAACCTTTAAATCAATTGGAGCTAAGGGAATGCCTTAACTCCTTGTATTAGGCATACAATACCTAGTATACCCTGCAAAGAAACTAAACAAACAAAAAAAAGACAAAGTAAAATACAAGAGAATCAAGAAATTAACACTTGAATACTACTAATGAATCCAAATCAATGTCTCATCGTATTCCGCAGCAACAATGCCATTTTTCTTTCATCACGCTAAGCATACACAACTTTTTAAGGTAAAAGCAATTACCAAAGTAATAAACCTAACCAAGGTTACAAAAAAATCCCACAGAGAATACGGGACTTTGTAACTTGGCTCACCGGTAATCAATTCAAGAATCAACTCACTCAATTCTCTAAAAAGGAGGGGTTTGCAATGATCTACAGGAAATTAAACTAGACTAACTAAAATTGGAAGACAAGCAATAATGGAGACCAATTTGGGTATTGTGTCCCCATGATTCACTAACTCAACTTACCCAAACTTTACAATTCTCGACTAGAATATCGTGTATCGGATGGTAATTTAGGTTCTTAATTCCAACCCTTTGGTCAAAGGTAAAGGTCAAATTTCACTATGGAACTTTGCCCATCTTCATAGTGTACTCAACTAACCATTATTGATAGTCCCAGTCAACCTTACTTTGGTCAAGTTCGGTTGATTAGAAGAGAGCACATCATCAAATCTTATTAATTATCGAATCCTATTAATCACTCTCTTTTCGTATTCACTACCACCTAGATCGGGAAGGTAACATGAGGCATGTTCTAATGTTGGCCACCACAAGAAAATATTCAAAATAAAGAGAAATGATTAACATATGAAAATGACATTCTAAGAATTGCAAATAATCCTGGTTTCCTATGTTAGATTCTCATAGTTCCCACAACCCCAAGTTGTGGGTCTAGCTACTCATAACTTGGGCAAATAAATAAATAATGATAGATAAAAAATGGTTAATCACTTATCTAAGAAGATTGAAGAACAAGAAAACCCAATGTGTATTGAGAATCACAAGATTGAAAGTTGAATTTAATCCACAAGTGAATATCTTCTCCAAAATGTAGTCTCCAAAACTAAAACCCTAAGAATATTCTAATTTCTTCTTCTCTACTCTATTCTCAGTTTCTCTCTATGTAAAATTTCTGAAAAACTCAAAAACTGCTTTAAATGACCTAGTATTTTCTATTTAGAGTATTTACAAATAAGTCCCTAAATTAATTAGAAAAACTGGTCGTCACATGATATGGGTCATAGTTACGACTGGTAACTAGGGTACCGAGTTGTAATTTGGATTTCGTAGTCAAACTCCTGCATTATGGACTTCACGTATTGAAATGACCCC
>JAOTQR010139953.1:0-13791 GCA_025774065.1 Solanum ossicruentum | reverse complement strand
AACTAGGGTACCGAGTTGTAATTTGGATTTCGTAGTCAAACTCCTGCATTATGGACTTCACGTATTGAAATGACCCCCAAAACCACTTGAAAATATGCCTCGAAAGTTCCCGAAATCATAATTTCTATATATCTCAAAATTCGTACGTGATATCAAAAATCCGACTTCATGTTCTTTATCAGAGGGAAACATTGAGTGGAAAATGGGTCTAACCCCGATTTTAGAAAAATCGAATCACAATTTCAATTTTCCAAAATACAAATTCCAGAGAGCATTCTGCGCCCCTGGAGTGACGCGGCCAGGGTGCGGAGATGCCTATTTTATTGACTATTTTTGTTTGCTCGGTTCAAGACTTTTAGGTCTTGAGCCTAAGTTTTACTAAGAGTGAAAAAACCTATACTGAGCCATATTTCACCTCCATATCATATAATACATTCCCCAATACTGTCTCAAACACTTAGCAAAATATTTCACCCAAAAATTTCAAGTCTCAAGGCTCATTCAGATCCTAATGATTTCAATCAAGCTTCAAGTCTCCATCTTCAATATTCATCAAGAATTTTCCAAGGTTAAGGTATATGGGTTTCAACAATTGGGTCCTTTCACCCATGGTGCCTAAGCTTCCCTTTTACATAAATTGCATGAATCTAAGTAGATTTACTTATGGGTCTTACTTATTATAAATATGAGTATGAACTATGTTGGGATTTCACAAAAGCGTGACTGTTTAAGCAAGTTTTAAGCTATGAATCATGGATTTATCTTGAGATTTGATTATGGTTTTGATGTATATGACATGATGGTATTACCAAGTCTTGGTGGGTGGTTTTACAATAAGTTTTCTTGCATGATTTCACTCTTGAAATGCATGGTTTTATAATAGCATTGCACACCCACCAAGTGTTTGATAAAATTTTTGGTTAATGTATCTTGAGTTGTTGAAGGCCTAATGCTTGGCATATGAGTTAAGTGATTTTATGATGATCAAAGGATGTTATGTATATGTTGATTCCATGAGAAGTATTCATTGTGTTGTGAGTTAAACATAGCCAATTGAGGGATGATGCCTCAATCACCTTGGATAGGGGTGGTAAGCCATCAAACAATTGAGGAGTCGGTACCTCAATCATCTCGGATGGGGGTGGTAATCCATCAACTAATTGAGAGGTCAGTACCTTTATAACCTAGGATGGGGGTTGGTAAGCCATCAACAAATTGAGGGATTGGTACCTCAATCACCTTGGATAGGGGTGGTGATCTATCAACCAATTGAGAGGTTAGTACCTCAATACCTTGGATGGGGGTGGTAAGCCATCCACCAATTCAGGGGTTGGTACCTCAATCACTTCTAAAGGGTGGTCTACCTTAGATTCCAAGTACTACGTTGCTTGGTCTATGATGATAGTCTATTCCTACACATATAATATATTACATATATAAGCATGTATAATTCTTGTATTATTTATGCATGTCATATTGTTATATGTTCATCTATTGCCTAATTATGCATGTTGATTATGATGTCTATCTATTGTTGCATTGCCTCCTACATACTTACTACATTCAAACGTACTAACACATACTCTACGCCTACATGATGTTACTATATAGGAATTAGAGCCCCACTTGATCATCTTCCTCCTCCAAATGGCTATTATGATATCTCTCAAAGCAGGTTGGTGAGTCCTCAACTTCGAGGACATACTTTTCTTGATTTATGCTATGTATAGGCTCTCTTTTCTTTATTGTATGCTTTAACTATGATGGTGAGCCTGGTTGCTTGCCTTAGCCCCCGCTAAGTTCTATGTTTAGAGGTGTTGTTGGACAAGTTATGTAATAATGCTATAAGATCGTCTCCTTTGTCTCTTTTGATGTTTTATGACATGAAAGTGTCCCTTAGACATGTATTCCCCTTTTACTATATATTATTGTTGTTTTATTGCTTCTGTGACCAAGAATGTGTAAAGATATACTAAGAGGCTTTTTTGGGGGTTCCTCCAGGTTCCCCATTCATCGTGTCACGTCTAGCACTATGCTTGGGTCATGACACTGATATGAAACACCTTCAAGAGTCATAGGCTGATCTACTAACAGTATCGACTTCTCATAGTCCACATTTGCATCACTTGGTCCAAATCTGATCAACTCTGGAAATATCTACAAAACCTCCCTTTACGTCCTGTAGATGCAACTATGACTCATAACTGGATCTCATGTGGCTTAATTCAGTTTTGACTTCAATACTGGATACCTTCATAAGACCACCTCTACAACTTGTAAATTGAGATATGACTCATAGAGGGTATTGTATGTCCTCAAAAATCAGCAAAACGTGAAACTTTTCCCAGAATTATGCCAACCTGCTTTTCCTGTAAAAACAAACACAAAAACACATAACTTTGCATTGTGGGAATGTGTTTTATTTTGACAGCACATTAAATGACCAAATTATCTATTATTAAAAACTATCAAAAGTGACTTACTATGCCCCAATTATTGGTCATAGGTTGATACATGAGCCGTAAGTCTCTTCGTCTGATGACAAATCTGAAAATCCTAAAAATTGACTTTGCTGGATAGAAAACCATGAACAAAATTATGGGCCATAAACCCTCTTATGGGTCGTGGTTGGACTCATTGAGTCATTCTTCACTTAAACCATTTTCCTCACTTCGTTGGCCTTACCCATGAATGTTTTCCACGAGATATAACCTATTCTGTAGGCCATCTGATAACTCATATACCACTTTCTTGAAAACTCCAAATTTCCTTCATGTATTGGGTCCTACTCACGAAACCATCTATGAGTCGTAAGATGTCCTACGGTCTATCATTTAGTCCATGGGTTGCCCTATACTTGGAAACCTTTCCCCTTCTTGAAGTTCTATATTTAAGAACCAAATTTATAGGTTGTAACTGGTCTCGTAAACTAGACTCTCTACTGTAACAACCTCAAAAAGTGCCCAAAAATGTATATCATAAGTGCTTGGAATCAGAAAATCCATATATCTCAAAATCCGTGCATTATTTCAGAAATTTGACTTCATATTCTTGTTTATGGAGTCAAAGTTAGGTAGAAATGGGTATAACCTCGATTTTAGAGCGAACGATTCACAATTTCAAATTCTAAAGTTGCAAATTCCAGTAGTTGAAGCACACTACTGGCAGGCAATGCACTCCTGTATATTTATGGTTCTAGTTTTTCATTTTGGTCCAAGACTTTTAAGTCTTAGGCCTAAGCCTTCCCACACGAGAAAATACCTATACTTAGCCATTTTTCACCCTCATATCATTCAAAATATTCCCCAATACTTACTCAAACACTTAGCCAAATATTTTACTCCTAAATTCAAGTCTCAAAACCCTCTCTGGATCTAAGGATTTCCTCTCAAGCTTCAAGTCTCCATCTCCAATCTTCATCAAATTCATCTCCATATCTAAGGTATGTGGGTTTCTTTAATGGGTTCCTTTCATCCATATTACCCAAGCTTCCTTTTACTTACAATTGTATGATTTCAAGATGATTTACTCTATTATGAAAATCACTGCACACTATATAGGAGTTTATGAAATTATGACTGGTTTACTATGTTTGGGGCTACGAATCTAAAATCTAATGTGAGAATCGATAAAGGGTTTTGATGTTTATTTCTTGAAGGTGTTACCAAGTATCTGTTGAAGGTTTTACATTAAATTTTCTAGCATGATAACACTCGTGAATTGCATGGTTTTACACCAACACTACACACCCTCTAAGTGTTTGATAAAATATCTGGTTATGGTTTCTTGAGAAATTGAAGGTCCAATAAATGTCTTATGAGTTAAATAACTATATGATGATGAAATGAATGTATGTATATGAGGACTATATGATGATGAAGTGAATGTATTTATATGGTATCCTCTATATAGTGTTAGAATGTGATCATGCCAACACGGGGGTTGCGCGCTGGGTAACCTTGTCAAGGGGTTCGTACCTTGATAACCTATTGGGGGGTTTGTACTCCAGCACCATGGGTGGTAGGGTGCAACTATCCATCAATCTTGTTAGGAATTTGTACCCATCAACCTATCAGGGAGTTTGTATTCTGGCACCATGGGTGGTAGGATGCGACAATCCACCCACCTCTTAATGGGGTTTGTACCTCAAAAACCAAAGGTGGTAGGGTGTGACAATCTACTAATAGCTTAATGGTATCTTCTTACATAGATGTTATGTTTTTGTAAGCATGTTTTACTTAAGCATTAATCATACATGTCATATTGTTACTATGTCATCTATTGTTTATCTCTATGTATTTTGACAATGATGCTTGTCTCTTGTTGCATTGCATCCCACATACTTAGTACATTTAAAAGTACTAATGAATACTATATGCCTCCATGATGTCACCATGTAGGAACGGGTGCATAGCTTGATCATCTTCCTCCTTTGCGTGGCTTGTACGATTGTCTCTCAAGCTTGTTTATGAGTCCTCTATTCCGGGGATATTGCTTATGATCTCTTTCTATGTACTAAAGCTATATTTGCTTTATTAAGTATTGACTATGAGGGTTAGCCCGATTGTTTGTCGTGGACCCACTCTTATCTATGTAGTAGAGATGTTGTTGGACATGATATGTATCTAGGAAGAAGGCACGAAAACCCCCCTAAAGTTGAAGGTTTTTATATAGTGAACATCTAACCTATCAAGTGTTTTAAGTACCCCTTGAACTTGATTAAAAGTTGATCACGACTCCCTTTACGGTCCACTTATGTTAGCGTGTACACACGTGCATAACATGGTGGATGTTCAGCCGATGTGGATATCCAACCGTGTTAAAAAATTTCTCTACGTAGATGAAAAAAGCAACGTAAATCAATTTTTCTTTTTTGAATTTGATCGACTGAATTGGCCAACCAAAAGGTCATTTTCTCTTCCTTTCAAAAGCCATTTTCTTATCTAGAATTTTCATTTCCTTCCAAGCTACTCTTCCATTTTCCATCATATATGAGAAGTGTACCATTTCACTTGTCATTTTCAACAATTTGGGACTCATTTTGAAGGGTTTTGACTCATTAAGAAAAGGGTAATCATGGTTTTGGTGAAGGTGTTGCTTAATTTGTGATGGATTTGGTCGATTTGGTAGTTGCTGCTCGATTTGGGCAAGTGCTGCTTGATTTGTGCAGGTGTTGCTCGATTTCGGAAGGTGGCCGTTGGTGAAGGCTTTGGTCATTTGGATTGGCCTGAAAATCTTACCAAGTAAGTGATTATCCACTATTTGTGATTATCCACTATTCACCTGACTTTTCAACAAGGGTTTGGTCAAATCTCCTTGCTATTATTTTTGTTCGATTAGAGGTTAGATTTCATCTTTACTTTCTATTATTATTTGTTTTTTGGCTAATTTTTTGACTAGGTTTTGATCAGATGCATGTGTTTGCTGATATTTTTACCAATTAGGCATTACATTTCGTCTTAATTAATTATAGAAGTTACTGCATGTATTATTATTAACTTCTTCATGCATGCGTACTAAGTTTTTTGGTAGTTAGTTCAAAAAATTAGGGCTTTTTAGTAATATTGAGATTCTGATTCCAATATATGGTATTCATATATGTTGGGGTATTTTTGTAAAATACCTTTATATAGTTGAAATCTTATGAGTGAAATCATTTTTTATGCTTCTAATTCAGGGTATTGTTCTGTAAATTATTTTTTTTATAGATGTGGTGTTTTTCTGTAAATTTTCATATGATTATGTTTTTATTGTTACATATTTGTGAATATGACTGTGATTATAGGTTGAAACATGCCTTCTAAGTTCGTTAACTTGAGGTTCAAATTTAGGGGTATGTTAGTGAGTGAGGTAGGTCTAATATAAGTTGAGGGTAAAACTAAACATGTGTTCAATGTGGATGAAAATCATTTGTCAATTCCTGAACTTGCTGATTATGCCAAGTCTTTTAAAATTACTAAGTTAAAAGGACTTATGCAGTCCCATCTATAAGGGGTGATTTATCTGAATTGAGAAAAGATAAGAATATTTATGACATTGCATTGTTTTTGCATGAAGGGGACAATATAGATATCTCTGTGTGTGAGGATTCTATTATAGAAGATATGGGTCCCTATGAAGGGCAAATAAGTCAATGTATAAGTCAAGTTAGTGAGTCTTTTAATTTCCTTGGAGATTGTACTAGGGAACCTAGTGGTTCTTTGACTATCCAAGAAAAGAACCAAGATGTAGAGTTAGGTTCTTTTTCTACTTCTGTAGATTGGACTGATTCTGAAGATGAAGTTGAACCTTCAATTCAAAAAGAAAAACAATCTTCTGTCCCATAAGAAAACCAACCTTATGACCCATAAGAAAATCAAATTCAATTCTAGAAGAAGTTGATTCTTCTAACAATCAAGATTCTGACCATTCTATTGACTATGAAAGCAATGTACATGAGGAGCTGAGGGTTGTGAAAGAGGATGTCAAAAAGTTCAATAGAAAAAATAGGAGGAATAAGAAGAATAAAAAGATAAAGGGTCTTTTGTGTGAAGTGGAGCTGGATGAAGGGCATAAAGATATTGATAAGGGAAAGAAGAATTTGAAGGGTAAGATAATAGATGATGAGCCATGCTATGAAAGTTCAGATTGTGATAGTTTTCAAAGTGATAATGAGTTAGTGCCAATTTCTGATGATGAACTTGAAGGAGGGAGTTTAAGGAGAAGAAAAAAGAGTAATAGGGTGATATATGATTCTACTTGTGATACTTTTATATGGCAATATAGTTTAGTGTTTGAGAGTGTACAGGAATTTAGAGAGGCACTCACAAAATATGCTATAAAGAAAGGGGTTAAGTCAGACAAGTATGTGAATGAGAGCAGCAGGATAAGAGTGAAGTCTAAAGATGGTTGTCCTTGGTTGTTGTATGCTAGCAAAGAAGGAAGGACTGAGAACTTTACTATCAAGACATACAACCCTAGGCACAAATGTACCAGAACCAGTAGTAATGTTTTATGCAATTCAAAATTTTTAGCAAAGCATCCGAAAGATAGAGTCATCTCTCAACCTACAATCAAAGGGTGAGAAATTAAAGAGTGGGTGAGGAAAGAAATGAAGGTTTATGTAGGCAAGGCAGTGTCTTTAAAGACAAAGAAAATAATTTTGCAAGAAGTTATGGGGCATCATCTTGTAGAATTTAACAGAATCTTACACTATAGGGATGTGTTAGTCCAAACAAATCCTGGTAGTACTTGTATTGTGAAGCTTTCAGATTCTGAGAATAGGATGAAACAGTTCCACTCTTTCTATATTCGCTTTGGTGCTATGAAGAAGGATTTCCAACAGAGATACAGAAAATGCATAGGTTTGGATGAATGTTTTTTAAAAGGAATATGTAAAGGTCAATTGTTGGTGGCTGTTGCTAGGTATGGAAACAATCAAATGTTTCCAATAGCATGGACAGTGGTTGGTACTGAAAGCAAACAAACTTGGACAAGGTTCATGATTATTTTACAAGATGATCTTAATCTAGAAAATGGCTCCCAGAATACTATCATTAGCAACATGCAAAAGGTAACTCAATTCTTTATTATTTTTGTAATTGTTCTATTAATTCTTTCTTATTTTGAAATTGCAGGGACTAATAGCTGCTGCTGATCAAATTTTTCCAGAATGTGAGCACAAAATGTGTGCTAGACACATATTAGCTAACTGGTCACAAAGTTGAAGAGGCATAAAGAGAAGGAAGAGATTTTGGGCTTGTGCTAGATCTACTTTTGAGGCACAATTGAGGCAGAATCTTGATGGACTAGCCAAGCTTGGAAAAGAAATTGTTGAAGAACTTATGAAATACAACAAGGAGAGATGGTGTAAAGCATTCTTCAACACTTTCTCCAAATGTGATAGTGTAGACAAAGACATGGCAGAAAGTTTCAATGCTTGGATCTTGGGAACATGAAACAAGACTATTGTTTCTATGTTGGAAGAAATCAGAATTAAGGTGATGACTAGGGTGAGTAAGTCAAGAGCATTTGTTGATTCTTAGACTGATGATATATCTCCAATGTCAATGTTGGTATTCAATACCAATGTCAATGTTGTGCAACATTGAATGGAATGGTGATGAAGGATTTGAAGTGTTAGAATGGGCATTCAAGCATATAGTGAACTGAACTTGGGTCAAAAGAAATGTAATTGCAACTCTGGGGAATTAAAAGGCATTCCATGTGCACATGCTATAGCAGTAACGAATCATTTGAATGTGGATGTATCAGAAGAAATTTCAAGCTGGTACAGAAAGTAGACATATGTGAAAGCTTATTCTCACTTTATTCATCCTGTTCTGGACACGAAAATGTGGTCAGAAAGTACAAACCCAATTGTTGAACCACCTGAGGTAAGAAAAATGCATAGAAGGCCACAAAGAACAGAAGAAAAGAGATTGGTGAAGTGAGAAAATCTGGAAGTTACCAAGACTTAGGTAGCAATGACATGCAATCTGCAAAGGAGCAAATCTCAATAAGAGAAGTTGTCCAAAAAATCCTAAAGCCAAATCTACATCAACAGCAACACAGGAGGTATAATCCCATTAACTTACAGTTTATCAACTTAGTCTCTTATTAACTTAGTCACTTTTTTAATTGTTTGTATACTTACAACAGTCCTCCACTAGAAAAAAGAGGAGTCTAGGTACTGATGAAAGAGCAAGTATAAACAATACTTGCAAAAGAATAGGTGCAGGAAGTGGTTATAGGAAGAAGCCAAAAGTAGTAGGGCAAGGTGTATTTGTTTCTGAAACTGGATATACTTGTATTAATGAAAGTATTTTATATACATTTTTATTATATTTTATACTTGTATCATTGTTGTATTGTACAATGTGAGTTAAAAAAATGAAGTTGGTATTATTTCAACAAGGATAGGACAGTAGTAAAATGGTGGCTAATACAGCTATACAGAGTTCAGCATAGGTGACAGGTGATATTGGTTATCAACCTACCAAGGGGCTGAAGTGCAAAGGTAAACAAGCTATTACACAAAGGCAACTTCAAGTCCAAACCAAATCAAAAGTTGCTGGAATTTTGACTAGGGCAAAAGCCAAGGGAAAATCTCCTTTAGAGAGTAATTAGTACTGCTGGATGTTTATTTTGCTACTATTGAATGGTTTATTTTGGTACTGTTGGTTGTTTAACAGAATAGAACAACTGTTGGATGTTTATTTTTGTACTATTGGTTGTTTAAACAAACACAATTTAGTCATTATTTTTATGTTTTGCTGGTGATGATTTAAGTATGTTGTAGTTGGTTGTTTAAGTATTGTGATTGTTGAAACATGAACCACATACGAATTTTAAGTGTGGTGTAGTCGGTTTAGTTCATTGGTGACTCTATTTATGTTAATGATATGTTTGCCTTCCTGGAAATGGACTTTTTTTTTTATTTTCTATCTATATTGAATTGGAAGATTATATTGGGCAAAATATACATTATATATATATATATAGCTTTAATTAGAAGAAACTTACATCTCTAGTAAAAACAAAATAAACATACAGTAATACAAACAAATAATTATTTTTCAACGTCACATTAATTGAAACAACATTATAATGTTACATATCAAACTGATCCACTAAATTATTTTTAACATTGTTCTCCACATTAGCTGCTTTTGTTGGTTGTTGGTCTTCTTCAATAAACCCAAAATGACAACATTTGCTTGGTTTGGAAACTCGAGATCATACCACTTGAAAAAATTTCAAGAAGTTTGAAACATGGACTGCATTCCATGAAATAACAGTTAACAAAAATAAGTTGGATATGATATTAAAAGGGAAAAAATACTACATACCCCATAGTGCCTACATCGGGGAATCTGCGTCCGGGGCTTTTATTTGTCCAAGAAATTCTTACGATTGGAGGATTCCCACATGAACAAACAAGTCTCCTATTATAATCCATGAATTTAGCAAAGAAAGGAGAGAATTTCTTAAATTTGAAATTCTAGCAAAGAAAGAAAAATTGCGATAAATAAAAAGGTGGAACAAGAGATAGAAAATACTTAATTTATAGGAAAAAACAAAGGAAAAAGCCAAATATAGTAATTGGTAATGTCTGATTTGGCATATTAATATGTCGTCACGCTCCATCATAGAATGTGTACTCCACTTCCGCGCCAGGTGGACCATAAAGGGGGTCGCGATCAACTTTTAAACGAGTTCAGGCGGGTACTTAAAACGCTTGAAAGTTTAGGTGTTCACTAAATAAAAACCTTCAACTTCAGGGGGATTTTGATTCCTTCTGCCTATGTATCTATGCTATGAGCCTTGATTATCCTGTTTCTTGATGATTATGATATGGAAGTTTACCCTTAGTCCCAATTTTCCTTGATTATGCTTATCTTTTATTGTCAATTTAATTGTTTTCGCGACCAAGGATGTATAATGATATGCTATGAAGCTTATTTGGGGTTCCTTCGGGTTCCCCATTAGCCGGTTATGTCTAGGCCCCAAGCTTGGGTTGTGACATCTAGCTACATTTCTGGCCAACTTTTTTGTATTGAGGGCTCCTAAACTAGGAGTCGTTACAGTTGCATTTCTTTTCACATACTTAATACATTCCAAAAGTACTAACATATATTTTGCATGCATGATTTAACCATGTGGAGACAGGTGCTCCTCCTCAGCTCGTGATGACTTATTTTATTGTGGTGAGACTTGGTGTATATGTCGATCTTTTGAAGCTTTTACTTTCTATGTTGTTAATGTTTGGATTATTTTTTATTTGATGAAAACCGACCAATATCGATTCTATTTATCTTTGGTCTAATTGTTATGTTTATGGATATTATATATCTTTTGAAAATGTGGTTTACAATCCAAATGATGTCCTATAGACCCTACCCCATTTACATTTACCTATATATGCTTGATATGTTAAGATAGCTTAGGTGAGAAGCCCACAAATGTCTTATTCATTATGTGACAATTAGGCTCTAGGTCGGGTCATTACATCATAGATGGACCCCATAAAATTGGAAGTTTTTCATTTACTTTTGCCTATGTATGCTTGATATGTTAAGATGGCTTAGGTGAGAAGTCCACGGATATCTCATTCGTCATGTGACAATTAGGTCCTAGGTCGGGTTGTTACATCATAGATGGACCCAAAAATTGGAAATTTTCTAAGTGTTCGACTGTTTAATGAGTGACTTGTATGGTTCACAAACCAAACTATGAGTCATAAATAGGACTCATAGATTGAGTTTCAGAGACATTTTCTGAGAAATCAAAATGCAACATGACAAAACCCCATTTTTATAACTTGTGGTTTGATGTATGACCCGTAAATGAAAGTCATGGTTTGGGTTCATCAATTTTAATGCAGGTTATGTTTTACCTTTTCCTATACCCTATATCTAAAATTATGTCATTTTAGGCCTTATACTACCCATATCAGACCCCTCTTTTCCCCAATACTCTCATTCACTCACCAAATATTATTTCCTAAGGCAAGGATATTCTCTCAAGAACAAGGAAGAGATGCTAAGGTTTCACAAGCTTTCCTCCTCAACTTTAACACTTTTCTCTTAGTAATCCAATCAAGATATGTGGGTTTCATTTGTGGGTACTTTCACCAACAAAGCTCAAGAATCCCTATTAGTGTACTTAGTTCAAGTTTGTGAATTTTGTGAAGTGTTGTGAAAAGAATTTAAACATGGATTTTGATGACTATTTTTGGTTATATGAAGCATGTTATTACAATAATATAGCAAGCTATGGTATATGATGATTATTAAGATGAATTTCATAATTTTCCCTATCTAGAGTTTTGCTATAACTATTGTGGATTGTTTGAGAATGGTTCTCATAGATAAATTTCCTTTATGCATATAACTCTTGAACTCATGTTTTGAAAGCTTATATGCATTTACCCACCAATTTTCAAGTAAAACTCTATGATAAAGTATGTTATGAATGATGAAGGAACTCACCATACATTATAAAAATTCTATGAAAGCTATACAATGACTTATGAAGCCTTTTTTATGACTAATGTATTATACGCCCTTTTGTGAAAGGATAATTCTCACTTGAAGGGATTATGAAGTAAATGAGTTACTCCTATCATGATATGCTTATATTGATAAGCTTACAAATGTGTGATTATGATCATATATTGTAGGGACTAGACTTAGTATCAAATCAGGCCTAGGGTAGGGGACTATCCCCAAAGGTCCTTATATAAGACCCTTTGTCTCATAAAATCGTGCCACCATAGTGTTACATATTAGCCAGTGGATCCATATATAGGTCCATATTCATGACACCCACGAAGTAGGGTATAGTATACCTTGACCAGTACACTACTCCTTTTTTGTTGTGAAGGCAATATCGAGATTTCATGTAGTAGATCGCATGTTCTTAGTATTAATTAAGATCTCCTCCTATATAAATATGTACATGATATGTTATGAAGTTTATTTCCCTTTCAAGAATATTTTAATGATGAACTTACCATATGTTCCGTGTAGAGCTTGATCCTTGATAATGGCTATGCATATGATCTATTATAATTATGATTTCATTGTTGCATTGCATCCCACATACTTAGTACATTCCTTAGTACTAATGTATATTTTTCCTACATGATATCACCATGTAGCGCCCGACGATGCTCCTCCTACTCATACTCACAGTTGATTATTGGATTTAAGGTTTTGCTTTGTTGGTGAGTTCTATGGTTTTGAGGAAAATAACCCTTTTTATCTAGCTTGTTGCTTATAACTATGATATTCTTATTTCACTTTATGTACGTTTCAGGATGAGCTTGGGACATGTCAAAGCCTACCACCCTATCTATGCTTTAGACATACCATTGGAGACTTGATTATATATTTATTGATTTAATTCTATCTCTCAGGTTATATTGAATGCTCCTTAGTTCGTACCTCTTAGTTTCCACTCATTTTGACTTAATTATCGATAATGTGCTTGATGTATGCTATGAGGCCCATTTGAGGTGCCTAACGTATGCTATAAGGCTTATTTGATGTGCCTTCGTTCCCCTTATAAAAAATGTCATGGCTAGGTCATTGTTTGGGTTGTGATATGGTGTATGGAGAACCTAATTTAAAACTATAAATAGCACTGCATACCTAGAATTCATAGCTTTACTCAAATATTTGAAGAACTCAATGAATGCTCTTGGAACTCTAGTCTTTCATCTCCTCTCCAATCCTTGTTCTCAATTAATCATAGTGTTCATGAGAGAAAGCAATCATGGGATACTGATAAGGGGCTCAAAGTAACCTAAAAATGACAAGACTTTTTTTAGAAAAAGATGAAAAAAGATAAAATGGTTCCTCATTAAAATTATTGACAGGGACAATGAAAATAGATCTACGAGTCATTGTCATGTCTACAACTCATGGATGGCTTCTCGTAGAACCAATAACTATTTAGGTATGTGTTTACGACTAAGGTTTTACAGGTTGTAGAACCTTCGATGAGTCATACAAGATGTCTCATGGAAAGCAGACAAGATTTAAAGGTTTATGAAGTTGATCCATGGAACCCCTAAGTACGGATCATAAAAAGCACTACGAGTCATAGAACCTGTCACGACCCGTCCCAGGGGCAGTGACTGGTGCCGATATGGCATCCGAACGGTGTCAAACTGGATTCCCCATATTGTTTACAGATTTTTGTCAAAATTTCGGCAGAGTTTCCTCTGTTTACTGACTAACCGCACCTGCAAGTTAAAACCCAACAGCTTCCCAGATAACAGAACAATGGTACATAATATAAATG
>JAOTQR010139912.1:0-20750 GCA_025774065.1 Solanum ossicruentum | reverse complement strand
TTTCTATTTTGATCCAATCGAGGACTTCCGACTCAAACTTAATTATGCATGCCAAATTCACTTGCTACTCTAATCATACACTGGAAATATACTTAAGTTCAAATTACACGACATCCACAACAAAATTTCCCCAACTGTGTAATTATCCTTAATTTAAAGAAATACGGGGTCTAACAACTTTTGGATAATACGAGTTTTGATTCAACTTTGTGTAACGTCATAAAGCATTTCTATCACCTTCTTCATTCTTGGTTGTTTTGCTGGAATGATATCGGTGCATATTAATGCGACCTTTAGAGCTGCAAGCATTTCTTTCCTCCAACCAAAAGAAATGGTGCTAAGTCTTGCATCGAGTATCTGCTCTGGTGTTTCTCCTCTCGCAGATGCACTGTGAACCCACCTGACCAAATCAACTCCTTAATCAAAAGTTTTCATCAATAAGCAGTCGAGTGGTAAGGATCTTGAGCAAAACAACTCCGTAGCTATGAACATTTTCGGGAACTGTTACTTGCATTGTATATGCATATTCTGTGAAAGGAATTAATCAGACACCAAAGGTATATAATTTTTACGAAAATAAAACAAAATGATTAGCCAAGTCATTCAAGCCATAAAATATACCTGAAGAATGTATCCAAATAAGTCAGCAACAACACTGATACTTGCAGTCCCTCTAGATGGATCAAGAAATCGGGATATTTCAACTTTGGCTACTAAAGGGGTGAATTTAGAATCAAGAAACACATTCCTGTAATAAACATCAAGATGGATTATAGCAACGTGATAAAGAAACACTAATCCTTCTGCAACTCCAAGGGCAATGAAAAGTCTTGTCTTCTGGTCAGGTTCATATTCAAGTTTCTGGCTAAACTCATGAAGATATTGAGCCAAGTTCCCATTGAAATGATTACATTTCAAAAGATTATGTTGTTCTTATAAAATAAAATTGATTAAATCAATATTTGTTACATAAGCAGCAATACATTATGTTTTGATACCATCAAACATAAATTTAAATCTGATTTCTAAAGAGGAAAATCACATACATACCTTCATCAAAGAACAAGTAGCAGAATTTAAGAATAAATGTATGTGTATCATTGAAGTATCTTATTTTACAAATTTTAGAATTTTTTCGGCACGATGAATCAAATATGACATTTGATATTTCCACTCCAGGGAGGTAACAAGAAATCGTATAATCCGTTTTTACCATCCCTATTAATGCGTCAAACAACAAGCCATCAACAACATCCAAATTGATTGTACCTACGCACAATGGTTACATTCTAAATCCCAACTCCTTTTTCTTTATTTCAATACACAACTTAACTCGGCATTGCAGACTGAAATATGAGATGAATTACCTTCGACAGCGTATCAAACCTCAATTCTTTTTCTTCGTTCATCGATTCCTAACTCCGCAACTATCGTAGATCGGCAACACTATTTTTTTAAGCAAACCGACAACACTGTTTCTTTCCAAGAATCAGTTCGACAACTTCAACCTTTTTCCCTTTTTCTTTATCCAACAAGTTTCTTCAAAAATTTTTCTTTTGAGCAAATGGCATCCTTGTTTTTTTTTTTTTTTTTTTTTTTTTTTTTTTTTTTTTTTTTTTTTTTTTTTGTAACTGAATCATTGAAAATTAAAATTTTGAAATTCGTTTGATTTGCAACCACAGAGCTATTCATATTGTTGCTAGCAAAGTTTTTTCCGTAATTAATAGCAAATTAGATTCCATTTTCAGTTACTCCCCCATATTATGCATAATAGCTTAGATTGAAGCCGCTTAATTCATTAGGTATCACCCACGTCACAAGGTATCAATACACCTCATTAAATATGAGATTTTAAGTAATTTTAGAAATAGTTAGTATAGAAGGGAATTATCAATTTATAGTATGAGATTTATATAATTTATACTACATTGTCTCTAATTAATCACCTACATCAATATCATTATGATATTAATCAAACTGTAAATATCTAAAGTTTCCACTTGCATCATGTGGTTGTGATATGTTCATATTAAAATTCAGAACACAAAAATTATGTTACTTCACTCCAAGATGACAAATCGAAAATATGAATTTTCACATTTAAAACGTAAAAATGTAAAAGTACTTTGTCCGGTCATTGCTATAGTAATTTTTTTCTAAGATTTATTATCAAAGGACAGTAATAAAGTGAAAATTTGTATAAGAAAATCATATTAATTAGGTTTCATGAGAAAATTTTAATAAAAATTAATTAAATATGTTAAGCGACTTTTTCTGAAAAAGAGCTTATAATTTGATTGTTTTTGAATTAAAAATCAAAGTTGAATGACTTTATGTGAAAAAAGTTGATAATTAAGTGGCCATTTAAGAACTAGTTCTAAATATGAAATCAAACAGATAAATTGTATGTACTCAAGCTGTCTGTTTGCAACTTCCTCATACTTGCAATCAAGCAACGCAATAGGTAACTTGCAAGTAGCTTTTGAAAAGTCTGCTAACTATTTTCTGAAAAGCCTTGCAAAATTTTCTTTTATAAATTAGAAGCCAGTTCATTTGTACATCAGTTTGAAGATAAATAAAATCTCTGCCCCCACCTTGTTTCTTTGACTCTTATCTTTTATTTTTCTTGTATTTTTTATGATAACTAGATTTAGCTCACATGCATTGCAAATGGTTATCTTGTCTTGAGATTGATACAGTGAAAATGTATTCATACTATATTTGTCATGATATATCATTTTTATTATCCTCATAATCTATTTTACATAATTAAACCGTGTAATTGTATTAATACAAAACATAAGTTTGTAGGTTTTGAGAATACATAATTAGGTAATTTTGCTCAAATCAACATTCGACACTCATACTGTCATCGTCAAGGAATATAAGTTGCCTTTCAGTAGTTTCAAGTCACTTGTTTCATATTTATCAATTTGTAAGTCTACTATAGTTATGATTTTATTCCAAAGCAACATGATGATGGTCATGTCTCTTATTTCCCTAAACTTATCAATATAACCAATGACATTTTTTGTTAACATCATTCAATATTTTTATTTTTATCATTATTCCATACAATAAAAATGATATTAATTGTCTCTCACCTAAGACTTTCTTATATGTAATATTTCTTGTGTATGTTCTTCTCTTTTTTCTGGTTGTTTTGCCATAGCTAATACTTTTGTCGTGTCTATTGAGATTGTAACGCACTTTGAAATTATCAAAATACCCATAGAGGAAAGATGCGCGCATAATGCGCCTTCCCATGTTCGGATGATAAATCCGAGATTGGATTTGCAATTAGCATGAAACTCAATGGGAAAATGGTCTCGATCAATTTTTAGAGCGATTGGATAAAAAGATAATTTTTTGGTCCGAAATGAAAAACAGTTTCAGTTCATCCAAACTTATATTCTTTTAAATTTTTTTGACGGGAATTGAAAAACTCGTTCAGGGAATTTTTGGAAAAAAATACACTAGTGCACGCCTAGTCTGTGTCGCGGATTGAGTATTTTTAAGTGGGAATTTTTCTTTTTTTTTTCATGAGGGGCAATTTAGACCTTTTCCAACCCCTCCCAAGTTCAATAAACAAGTATCAAGGTCTTTTTTCTCAGATTAGGGCTTCCAAAACCCATTTTTCTTAGTTTCCTAGAGATAGAATGTGGAGAGAAGAAGAGGGAAAAGCTAGAGCTCTTAAGGATTGAGGCCAAATTCTTGTGGCAATTGGTATTACTCTTCATCCTAGGTATGTAAGGCTAACTTAAAACGTGGAATTGTTCATCCATGTGCCCCCTTAATTAAAGTAAGTTGATAGTTGAACGTAATGAGTTTTATGTATGTAATTCTTGAGTATTTTCCTAAAATCTATACCTATATCATGTATCTTCTATGTTGATGATCATCACAACTTGATTTACTGCTTATATGCTTTTATTATAATCTATTCCATAAAACCCTATGTGTTATTTTATTAATGATTATAAGAATGAGCTTAGTGGATGAGTCTAGAGCCTTGATGGTAATAATGTTCTTGTTGTTCATGGTTGTATTCCTGATTGAGAGTGTTGAGGATGATGTTGATTAGACTAATGTCCTTAGAGTCTTAAAAATATGAAACTTAATTCTAAAATAATATTCCAAGTCTAAAAGTTGACGGTTGAAGTAACGAGTTGAATTAAAATGTCCAATGAGGCTGGATGAAGAGAAATCTTGCTATTTGATGTCTTATGAAATGTTGAGTCCTGGGAGAAGTATTGAGCACCAAAATGAGTAAGAGTAAGTTCCACTCGCATTTATTAACTACGTGGCCAGCGTAGGAGAGGATTAGACTATAGAATCGAATGTTTCCTTAGTCCTAAAAGAGGACTTGATGTTCTTTATTTGTGGATCCACTGATGCTATTTCCTTTACCCTGGAAAGGTACTGGATGGATGCGGCAACAACCTCGCTTCGTTGTATCATTACGGGCTCATAGGTGATGGTTGTCGGTTAGAGAAACTCTTGCATAGGTTCCACGCAGATAGTACTCTGATGTTGAGTTGATAGTATGAGTTTTGATAGATGTTGATGAGTTATTGTCCACTCTTTATCCTTACTTTAGATGGACATTGGTCATTTTGAGTGAGTAACTTACGAGTTGATGTTATTCCATGCTATTCCTTTCTGTATTGTTTCATTTAGTAATTTTACATACCGTACATTCCATGTACTAACGCCACTTGGCGCTGTATCTTTTCATCATGTAGATACATGAGATAGAGGACTTTAGCAGATGCATCGTTGAAGTTCAGAGATTCCTAGTTCCATAGATTGTGAGTCCTCCCCTGAATTCGGAGGATACCATTTATTATCTTTCATATGTTTTGAGTTAGTTCTTTTGAGTTTGAGGTAGCCATGACTAGTCATGGTACCGTCCTAGATTGTAAAGATAGAGGCTTTATAGACTAGAGATGATGATTTTATGTTGGGGTATTTCCCTCTCTAAACTGAGTTTTCTTAAATCTGATATTATGTCATAAATGTTGAGACCTATCTTATTGGCAGCCTATGACCGTTATTCTCTGATGTAGAAGTGACTGTGTTGCCCGCTATCTTATATTTTATATCTTTTATTTTGATGCTTTCTGCTATATAGATGATTAATGACTGTCTTCAGATTGAGTGGTTCGCTAGGGGACTAGCAGTAGTCTCTGAGTGATGACCATGTCAGGGTACCCTCTTGGGGCATAACAAACTTGGTATTAGAGCACAGAGTTCAAGTGTCCTAGGAAGTCTATGAAATTGTGTTTAGTAGAGTCTTATTTATGGGTGTGTTGTGCACCACACTTCATAGCAAGAGGCTATAAGACATTAGGAATTGTTACAATTCCTTTGTATTATGAGTTCGTGCGATAGAGTTTAACTCTATAAAACTTTTTTCTAACTCATGTGTTACGCATTTACAGATCATGCCTCCAAAACGTTCTGCTTCTCAAAGAGATTCCTCATCCCCAACCGCTGAGAATCCCCCACCAGAGGTCCTAACTCAGACGGGAATGAGGAGACGAGGTCGACCTGCCAGAACTATTGAGGTTCCACAAGCACCTCCTGCAAGCCAGCCTCCACCTCAGAGGTAGACTTCAGGAGAGCCATTACTATGCTCACTCAGCTAGTGGCCTCGCAGAATAACAATCGAGGTCCCTAGGCCCCTAGCTTTAGCTCTCAAGAGCCCACTGTTGTAACTAGGCTCAAAGACTTCTTGAGAATGAACTTGCCAGTCTACATAGGGTCAAAAGATGAGAAGGACCCACAGGACTTTATTAATGAGATGTGCAAGGTCCTGAGGGCTATTCATGCTACTGAGGTTGAGGGAGTTGAATTTGCCTCCTATCAGCTCAAGGATATGGTGAATATCTGGTATAACTAATGGAAATATAGTTGGGGTAAAGATGCTGAGCTAGATGAGTAGAGTGAGTTGAGAGTGCTTTCCTCGACCAATTCTTTTCCCAAGAGTTGAGGGAGGTATACGTTAAAGAGTTCGTGAACCTAAAGTAAGATGAGATGACCGTCAAGGAGTATAGTCTCAAGTTTATTAAGCTGTCCAGGTATGCTACAGAGATGGTCTAGGACATCAGGGTAAGGATGAGAAAGTTCGTGTCTGGGTTGGGCAAACATGTAAAGAAGGAGTGCAAGGCAACATTCCGGATCCCAGGAATGGATATTTCCAGGATTATGGTTTATGCCAGCAAACTGAGAAGGACAGGAAGAAAGATAGAGAAGAGCATCTAAGTAAGAAAGCCAAATCAGCAAGGCATAAGCATAGCCAATAGAAGAAGAATAAGGGTGATATATCCTACTTTTAAAAGAGGCCTTCTAGTTATACACCCTTCACAACGAGTATATCCGTCCAACAAATCAGGCATGATAACAAACATTATGGTCACCAAAATTTCAAGTCTTAGGGTTCTCAATCCTAGGCTAGTGTGACCCAAGGTTCAAGGGGAGATCCACCCTGTGGCATGTGTGGCAAACTCCACCTAGGTGAGTGTCGTGAGGGCAAAAATGCTTGTTATATATGTGGGCAGACTAGTCATTTCAAGAATGAGTATCTGATAAGAAGATGGGGTGATAAAAGTAATAAAACACAGTCCTCCGCAATGCCCCCAACTGGCAGTCATTAGAGGGGTACTGCTATGGGTGCAGGAGGCGGGACAAACCGTCTTTATGCGATGGGTAATCAGTAGGATCAGGAGGTTGCACCAGATATTGTTACGCGTATGCTTTGAGTCTTTACTCTTGATGTTATGCATTTCTTGATGAGAGTGCTACTTTATCTTTTGTAACTCCCTATGTGGATAGTAGATTTGGGATTCTTCCAAAGTGTTTTCTTGAACCCTTTTCTATTTCCACCCTTACTGGTGAGTGTATCCTAGCTGAAAAAATCTATTGAGATTGTGTAGTATCCATTTATCGTAGGGATACCTTGGCAGAGTTGGAGATGGTTGACTTTGATGTAATCCTTTGTATGGATTAGCTTCACGCCTATTATGTATCCGTCGATTATAGGACCCAAATTTTTAAGTTCCAATTTCCTAATGAAGCAGTCATAGAGTGGAAGGGGAGTTTTGTCGCACCTAAGGGCAAGTTTATCTCCTATATTAAAGCCGAAAAGCTAATCTCTGAAGGTTGTATCTACCATCTCGTGTGAGTTAAGTTTGATGGTGTTGAGTCCCCTACTCTAGAATTAGTCCAGATTGTGAATGAGTTTCCTGAAGTATTTCCTGAGGATTTGCCTGGAGTCCCTCCAGACAGGGAGACTGATTTTGGGATTGACGTTCTTCCCGATACCCAGGCTATCTCAATTCCACCTTATAGGATGGTCCCCGATGAATTGAAAGAGTTAAAAGAGTAATTGAATTTGTTAGAGAACGACTTCATGAGGCTAAGTGTTTCTCTTTTGGGTGCTCCTGTCTTATTCATGCGATAGAATGATGGGTCTCTTAGAATGTATATAGATTATAGGCAACTAAAAAAGGTCACAGTAAAGAATAAGTATCCTTTCCCTAGGATAGATGATCTATTTGACCAACTTCAAGGTGCCTTATATTTCTCTAAGATAGACTTCAGATCTGGCTACCATCAGTTTAAGGTAAGAGAGTGTGATGTTCTAAAGACAACCTTTAGGTCTAGATATGACCATTTTGAGTTCTTGATCATGTCCTTTGGGTTGACTAACACACCTGCAGCCTTCATAGACTTGATTAATAGGGTGTTCAGACCATACCTTGATATGTTAATGATTGTATTTATCGATGATATCCTGGTATATTTTAAGGATGAAGAGGAACATGCCAATCATCTTAGGATAGTTTCGTAGACTCTCAAAGACCATGAATTATATGCAAATTTCTCGAACTATTATCTCAGTCAGTGGCTTTCCTAGGCCATGTTATCTCGGGTGATAGTATTTGAGTGGATACCCAGAAGATAGAAACAGTTAAGAACTAGCCCAAATGATCTCCAATTGACATAAGAAGTTTTTTAGTGTTGGCAGGCTACTATCGCAGGTTTATGGATGAATTTTCTTTTCTATCTGCATCATTGACCAAGTTGACTCAAAAAAAGGTCAAGTTACAGTGGTTTGATGAATGTGAGAAGAGTTTCTAAGAGTTGAAGACTAGATTGACTTCAATACCAGGTTTAACTTTGCCCGATGGGACAGAAGACTTTGTGATATATTGTGATGCATCTAGAGTTGGATTAGGTTGTGTGTTGATGTAGAGAGGGAAAGTGATAACCTATGCCTTTAGACAACTTAAGATTTATGAGAGGAACTATCCAACCCATGACCTCGAGTTGGTGGTAATAGTGTTCACACTTGAGATCTGGCGCCACTACTTGTTTGAAGTGCATGTAGATGTGTTCACCGATCATAAGAGCTTGCAATATGTCTTCAGTCAAAAAGAGCTCAACTAGCAGCATAGGAGATGGCTGGAGTTGCTCAAGGATTATGACATGAGCATTTTCTACCACCCAGGTAAGACTAACATTCTTGCTGATTCTCTTAGCATGTTATCTATGGGTAGCAGTGCCCACGTGGAGGAGGAAAGAAAGAGTTGTCTAAGGAAGTGCATATATTGGCCTGATTGGGAGTGCAACTTGAAAAGAATAATGAAGGCGGGGTCAATGTTCAGGATGGGTCTGTTTCATCCTTAGTGTCTGAGGTGAAAGAAAAGCAAGTCCAAGATCCTGTATTACTCTAATTGAAAGAAGATTTCCATAAGCTAAGGTGATGGTTTTCTCCAAAAGGGGGAGATGGAGTGTTGAGATACCAGAGTAGATTGTGTGTTCCCGATGTTGGTGGTGTTCGAGAGAGGATCATGACTAAAGCTCATAGCTCTAGATATTTTATTCATCCTGGCTCCATTAAGATGTACCACGACTTGAGAGAAGTTTATTGGTAGAATGGAATGAAGAGGGATATTGCTGAGTTTGTTTAAGTGTCCCAATTTTCAACAGGTCAAGGTTGAGTATCAAAGACTATGTGGATTGGCTCAGAGCTTTGAAATTCCTGAGTGGAAGTGAGAGATAATCAACATGGACTTCATTACCAGTCTACCGAGGTCCTAGAAGCAACATGATTTAATATGGGTGATCATAGATAGGATGACCAAATCAACCCACTTCTTGGCAGTCAAGACAACTAACACTGCAGAGGAGTATGCCAAGTTGTACATTTGTGAGATTTTGAAGTTTCATGGAGTTCCCTTGTCTATCATCTCGGACAGAGAAGCTCAATTCACCTCCCTTTTGGAGATATTTTCAAAAGGGATTGGGCACAACGGTAAATCTGAGCACAGCCTTCGACCCGCAGATAAATGACCAAGCAGAGCACACTATTCAGACTTGGAGGATTTGTTAAGGGCTTGTGTCCTTGAATTCAAAGGGAATTAGGATGACTACTTGCCATTGATCGAATTTACATATAAGAATAGTTATTATGTGAGCATTCAAATGATCCTTTATGAATCTTTGTATGGGAGAAGATGAGATTACTGATTGAGTGATTTGAGGTTTGAGAAGCTGAGTTGATTGGGCCTAATCTTGTCCACCAGTCCATAGAGAAGGTTAAGGTTATGAGAGAGAGGTTAAAGACTACACAAAGTCATAAGAAGTCATACAACGATATGAGGAGAAGGGACATAGAGTTCAAGGTGAACGATTGGGTGTACTTGAAAGTGTCACCTATAAAGGGTGTCATGAGCTCTGGAAAGAAGGGAAAGCTAAGTCCTCGCTATATCGGTCCTTATCAAATTGTGAGGAGGATTGGAAAAATTGCTTATGAGTTAGAATTCCCTTTTGAGTTAGACGGGATTCATTCGGTATTCCATATTTTTTTGAAGAAATACTTGGGAGATCCAGCTTTAGCGATCCTTGTTGAGAGTACTAAGTAAAGGATAGCTTGTCCTATGAGGAGGTGCCAGTCCAAATCCTTGATCGGCAGGTTTGCAAGCTTAGGAACAAAGACATAGCCTCTATCAAAGTCCTATGGAGGAACTAATTTGTTGAGGAAGCCACGTGGGAAGATGAGAAAGATATGAGGGACAAATACCCATATTTATTCGTGCCTAACAATGAGAATGTTGAAGGTAATATTCTTGTCGTTAACTTAATTGATGTTTTCGTTCTTGAGTTGATGTGTCTATTCTTGAGTCTGATTAGAGTTTATTGAGGTTGATAAAGAGTTGAGAGTTTGAGTTGTTGAGTGAGTATTGAGATGAGTCTTGAGTCTATTCATGCTTTATTATCACCGCTACGCATTATTAAAGGACGATGATCTCAAGGGGGAGATAATGTAACACCCAGTAAATTATCGAAATATCCCTAGAGGAGAGATGTGCACATAATGTGTCTTCCCATGCTTGGATGGCGAATCCAAGATCGAATTTACAGTCAACATAAAAAGTTAAGTAGGAAAATGGTCTCGATAGATTTTCAAAGAGACCAGATCAAAAGATATTTTTCAATCCAAAACGAAAACAGTTTCAGTGCGCGTTTGGGCTGCATCGCGCCTTGGATGCAGTCCCAGAATTAATTGTTTTACAATTTTTTTGAAGGTAATTGGAAAACTCATTTGGACAATTTTTGAAAAAAATACACTAGTGTAAGCGTAGTCCGCGTCGTGGACTGAGTATTTTTAAGTGAGAATTTTTCTTTTATTTTGTGAGGGGCATTTTAGTTTTCCCAACCCCTCCCAAGTTTAATAATCAAGTATTAAGGTCGTTTTTCTCAGATTACGGTTTCCAAAACCCATTTTCTCAGTTTCTTAGAGATAGAATCTTGAGAGAAGAAGAGTGAAAAGCTAGACCTCTTGAGGATTAAGGTCAAATTCTTGTGACAATTGGTATTACTCTTCTGGTATTTAAGGCTAACTTAAGACATGAAATTATTCTTCTATCTTCCCCCTTAATTAAACTAAGTTGATAGTTGAATGTAATGAGTTTTATATATGTCATTCTTGAGTATTTTCCTGAAACCTATACCTATATCATGTATCTTCTATGTTGATGATCATCACAACTTGATTTACTGCAACCATGCTTTATTTATAATCTATTACATAACATCCTATGTGTTATTTTGTTAAAGATTGTAAGAATGAGCTTAGGGGATGACTCTAGAACCTTAATGGTAATAATGTACTTGTTGTTCATATTTGTAGTCCTGATCTGAGAGTGTTGAGGATGATGTTGATGATACCGATGTCCTTAGAGTCTTAAAAAAGTTTGAAACTTAATTCTAAAAGAATGTTTCGAGTCCAAGAGTTGACGGTTGAAGTAACGAGTTGAGTTAAAATGTCCAATGGGACTAGATGAAGAGAAATCTTGATGTTTGATATCTTATGAGCATGTTGAGTCTTTGGAGGAGTATTGAGCATCAAAATGAGTAAGAGTAAGTCCCACTCACACTCATTAACTATGTGTCCAACGTAGGAAAGGATTGGACCGTAGAATCGAATGCTTTCTTAGTCCCGAAAGAGAACTTGATGTTCTTTATTTGTGGATCCATGTCCTTTACCCCGGAAAAGTACTGGATGGATGCGACAACGACATCGCTTCGTTGTATCATCACCGACACTTATAGTACTCTGATGTTGAGTTGATGGCTTGAGTCTTGATTGATATTGGTGAGTTATTGTCCATTCTTTATCATTACCTTAGATGGAAATTAGTCATTCTGAGTGAGCATCTTACGAGTTGATGTTGTTCCATGCTATTCCTGTTTGTATTATTTCATTCAACTATTTTGCATACCATACATTCCATGTATTGACGCCACTCGGTGCTGCATCATTTCATGATGCAAATACAGGAGATAGAGGACTTCAGCAGACGCATCGTTGAGGTTCAGAGTTCCTTAGTTCTAGAGATTAGTGAGTCCTCTCCTACATTTGAAGGATACCATTTATTATCTTTCATATGTTTTGAGTTAGTTCTTTTGAGTTTGTGGTAGTCATGGCCTGTCATGGTACCATCCTAAACTGTAGAGGTAGAGGCTTCATAGATTAGAGATGATGATCTGATGTTGGGGTCTTTCCGTCTCTAAACTGAGTTTTCTTAAATATGATATTATGTCATAGATGTTGAGACCTATCTTATTGGCCTATGGCCCTTATTTTTGGATGTAGAAGTAACTGAGTTGCCCACTATCTTATATCTTATATCTTTTATTTTGATGCTTTCCGCTGTAAGATGATTGAATGTCTATCTTGAGACCGAGTGGTTCACTTGGGGACTAGCAATAGTCTCCGAGTACCGGCCACGTCTAGGGTACCCTCCCGAGATGTGACAGAGATTCCCCTTGATAGTACTACATATAGCTACCCATGTGAAAAAACATGTTGAATACCTTAGGTTGTTTATTCACGATATATCGAATCCTTTTTTGGGCGATGTCTAAATGCATCTAATCATCAGACACCTTAGATTGTTTTAACGATCGTTCCAAAAATAGGGGTACATATTTATGAGTTCTAAATTATAGTCGTTCAAATATTTAAGATTGTTGAATTTTGTACCTGTACATTATTTAGCGAAAGTAGCTATGTATTATAGCTTAGACACATCATATCTATCGAGGTATCCTGCAATTGTTAAGTTTGGGAGGATAATGTAGATTGAAGAGAGATAATTTGCCGACGACTTGAAAATTTTAAGTTTTTTTTTTGTATTACTACATATAAGAAGATACATGATGCTGTCTAGCTAACTTAATTAACTAAATTGATCATTTTGAGTCCAATGGTAAGTTTTTCAACTATTCTTTCTTCTTGTATATATGATATTTTCACAATTAAGTTAGTTGACATAATATTTTTATCATTGTGGTAGCCATAGCGGTAGATATTTGAGTAAGACACTAAAATTGTCACTAATCACACTTAATTGTATAATAAGTTACAAAATTTAATCAAGCAGAAGACAGAATTAATAAGATACAAACATTCGGTAGCTAGTGACACAACTAAATCTTTAGTTACACTATCAAGGAAGTCATCTATTTTGGCTGGGTTTTCATTTCAAGCCATCCATAATGTTGACTAATGACACATTTGAGGTTTTTCTCATTACCTTACTTGGTGTTATTATAATATTTTATTTTCCGGCCTTTATGACTTCATCTTGCATTTGCAATAATGTTACTTTTCTATTGTGTACTTGCACCAAAGATAGTAGCTAGCTACATTGCTAAATTATGATTCGAGCATGATCAGTCTCCTTTATGATTGTGTTGTCTGTAATGGATAGTTCAACTTTATTGTGCAGCAAAGCATAGTTTGAATTGACTTGATCCAATCGTCCATTAGTAATGTAGTAAGTCTTACTTGGCTTCGAGAAGTCTTGTCAATATGCTTATTAAATAGTGTTTCTTGTAGCTTTGTACTCTAGTATTGATTTAACCAATTGGTGAGTGACCAGAGAAGTAATCAGGAAAGAAAATATAAGCAATAGTATATAAGGTAAGTGAAAGTGACAACTAATATTATGATTTGAAAAGTGCCTTCGTATTTTGAATTCTTGTACGAAATTACTTGAACTCTTTCAGATTACTAATACTCGCGTAACCCATTCTGTAGAGTGTTTAAGTAAGTTGTTAATAAAAACACTCTGCTTTGATTATTCAAATTAAGTCGCCATGTGTGCTAAATCTGAATGGTTAGATTTATCGAGGAAAAATCAATAATAGTGTTAATTCAAGACATTCTTTTGTTGCAGTTAAAACCAAAGAATCATAAAGTAGATTAGAGCAATTTTGTAAGCCCAATTAGGGAATGCTGCATGTTATTTTTATAATGTAGTGGCAGATACAAACAAATTTATAGTAAGAAAAATTCGAGTGTTACCTATGTTGAGAGGAATGTACGTTATAACGTGTGAGAAGTGGCAAAAGTTAGCATTTTTGTTACAAAAGAAAAGTGGAATGGTATTCAGGGACAGAATGAGAAGGAAAATGGTTGGGCAATTCCAAAACTTCATCGCAACAAAATAACAATCCACAAATTTGTTGAATCAAGGAAAATTCACTAATTTAATGAGTCTCTTGTTGATAATATTTTATAGGCAACAGTTTGAATTACAGGTGGCAAAATAAGTCCAAACATAAGTAACCCGTCCAATTCGTCCATAATTTTATGGTTTAATTTTCAACCCTATACAATTTAACTCATTACAAAATAATTCTGAGCTGAGCCCAATAAGATTCTTACTTCAACCCATGTATCATTTGTTTTGTTTGTTCAATGCTAGTCTTAAAATAAGCGGGTTAAATTGGCAGGTCATGACCCAACCCGAATTTTAGCCCATTTGAGCCCAAAGTACATTTGGGTGGGTCAAGACCCAAGCCGATATTTAATGCAACCTATTTTAATCTCCCCAATTTCAATCCAACCTGCCCATTTGACACCCCTAATTCGAATGGTGGGAACTTACAACTGTTAATGTTTTCTTGAAGTTTCGCCAAAAGATACACAATATTTGAGTGTGTTTTTGAGGATGAAGAGAGATGATTGACCCCTTCATAGTCCATTCATTAAGATTGAAAAAATGAATGGAACCAATCAAAAATGCAAATCATGTGTTGACATGTCAGTGCGCATAGGTTATTCAAATAACAAAGTGCATATGATTATATGGGAAACAAAGACAACACTAGGCCTTAAAACTTAAAATTAAGGATACCTATTCATTTTGGGGAGAAGTTTAAATCAAATGGATTTTGGAGAGTGTTTGGTATAAATAGAAGAAGAGAAAAAACAAAACTTGCATCTTTTGGTGGTAAAAGATAGAAGTTACACCTATTGAAGTTTATTTGGATGTTTGCATTTATCTCATTTGTGTAAGTTTGAAGAGGCAACATATCATGGTGGAGGATGCATCACAGTGAAGGAGTTTAAAGCGGCAAGTGTCTGTACTTGGGGATACATTTTTAAGTTGGGAGTATTTACATAATACAACTTTAGGCTTTTAGAGTTCATGTTTTTAAAGGAGTCTAAAAAATAGATAGAGCTTATAACACGTTTTCATCACCTATCCAAAAATATTATTGAGTTATTGTTCATATCACGTTGCTATCCAGATTATTTGGGTATTAGCCATATATTATGACCCATAATCAACAAGTAAATTTTCTCACTTTCGTCAGACTCACGTCATTATCACTTCGCTATCAGGTATGGTTTCTCTAAAGTCATCTTAGGAGTGTTTTTTGTTTCTCTTTTTTTTATTGGTCATGCCAAATTAAATTGTTAAAACTTTACCAAGTCCTATGGTGATTTTGGTGGCGGTGTAGATTATGTACCTATATGTTATATTAAGAAAGAAAAAATTAGACAAACAATTTTAAAATTTTTGAATTTAAAATAACCTAATTATTACCTAAACTAACAACTCGGGAAAATTTCATTGCAAAAGAAGTGCAATAGTTCATTATGGATTGCTCATCTCTTCTTGGACAACACATTATATTGGCTTTGGCTTTTTTAAGAAAAAATAAAAGCTGGTCTTCCATTGATGAGATAAGGATGCACACATTGTGGAGTTTGATATACCAAACTTGAAACGTTGGTGCTTAAGGAGCATTAGTAGAAAGTTAGCCTATACAAAGGGCAATGGAAGTTACTGATTAAGTAGCTAAGGAGGTTCAAAAATAAAGTTGGCGTCCTTCTTTTTATCTAAAGGTGACCAAATCCATTCAATCCTGATTTACAAGGCCCTTAACTAGTCTAGGAAGATTATCATAGGAGTTGAAGATATGGTTGACATCAGATAAGAGGTAATCGACGCAAGTTTGTCTGCAGGTTGATTTGCCTCTCGGAGGCAGTGATTGATGTTTAAACCATGCTCTTCAATTAGTTTCTGAATCTTCTTAATAGGGATGTACATTCTCCAGGGGATAATCCAATATTCACTGATGGTTTTAGTAAGTAATATGGAGTCAATTTCTCCTATGATCATGTTTATTCCTCTTTGGATGCATAGTTCCATTCCATGTAACATGGACATGGCTTCTGCCCAATTACTGGGTCCTCCTCCAAGAATAATAATGAAGGCCATAATGATAGTCTCTTTGTATTTGTAATGATCCGTTAGGTCATTTTAAAAATAATTTTTCTCTTTTTCACAAACATTCTTTTCGTAAATTTAAATGACAATTTTGGACTATTCAATGACTACTATTAATTAGTTTACAGGTAATTTAGATAATCAATTTAATTGATGGACTAAATGTTAATCTACTTAATATCTTATACCATATTTACTAAAATTAGGTTAAAATACTTCAACACTTTTAGTACATACTTAGTTTGGAAAAAAATAAAATAAAGAGAAGAGAGGAGAAGGGTTTGCGGACAACTTCAAAACAGACGACTCGAGAGAAAAGTTTATGCTTCAGGTAAGAGATTAAAATTGTTGAATTATATGTGCATAAATTTTTAAGAGGCTGGAATGTTACGACGGAAGGATGCAAAACGCGAAAGTAGAGAAAATAGAGAACATCAAATTTAACATGAAAAAACCTTTTAAACGAAGGTAACAATCATGGGTTCATTGAGATCCAAATTGCTATACAATAAGAGGGTTACAAATATCCTCCTTAATGGCTACACAATAATTTTCAAAGGAGAAGCAATAGCTACACCAACAATTGGATGTTCCCTACCTTCAAATCCGATGTTCACCATTCATATCAAAGACCAAAATGTTAGGAAACTCAATCAAACTTTCGGCCCAATCCAACAGTTAATGAATTGGCAAATGCAATTTGAAGACATTTGGTAGGAGACAAAAGACCATTGCGGAAAATACCCTTTTCTTCTCTTTTCTCTCTTGTTGAACGCTCTCACAAAGACCTCTGTTATGTGCTAATATCTCTCAAAGATGAATAATAGTGAGCAATGCATAATTCTCTCAAAAGTTGTCCTATTTATAGATGATGAGTTGTTCTTTTCCTTAAGTCAAAGCCAACTCTAAACATGACTATTCCATTCCTTTTCCAAATAGGATTAGAGTCCCAATCCTTTTCCAAATAGGATTAGAATTCCAATCCTTCTCCAATTAGGATTGGAAACCAAAAGAGAATATGATTAGGTCATGGACCTTTGGTTGGAACATGGGCTATTGCCCAACAAACTCCCCCTTCAGCCAAGGGGCCAAATGGACTTTAAATAGAGGAACTCTTGACAGGCTTCATGCCTGCCACAGTTCTGCAAAATTCATGCTTCTCTGCAATCACTATTTTTGTAAGCATATCCGAAGGATTGTCATCAGTGTGTATCTTCTCAATCTAAATTAATTTATCTTCCATGACTATTCTTATCCAATGATACTTTCTACTAATATGCTTGGGTTTAGATTGAAAGGTGGAGTGAATGGTGAGATAAATAACACTCTAATTATCACAAAATAAGATGAACTTTGACTGCTCAAAGTCAAGATCTTTGATAAATTCCTTCATCCAAAGTAATTGTTTGGCACCTTCAGTGATTGCATTATATTCGGCTTCTGTAGTAGATAGAGCTATGCATTTTTGTAATTTTGATTGCCAAGAAATAGTTTCCCCTTCTGTGTAGCATACAAGTTCAGTCTTGTCACTACCAAAGCACAACTCTATGTCTAAAGTACCTTTCAAATATCTTAGCATCCATTTCACTGCATTTCAATGTTCTTTTCCAGGATTAGAAAGAAATCTGCAAATAGTCACAACAATATGTGTAATATTTGGTCTACTACAAACCATAGCATACATCAAACTACCAACTGTAGAGGAGTAAGGAATACATGAAACCTCCTTTTTTTCTTCAGTTATAGATGGACTCTGGGTCGTACTCAACTTAAGGTGTTCAGCAAGAGGAGTACTAGTCATTTTTGCTTCTGTGATGTTGAACCTTTTAAGTACTTTCTCAATGTATTGCTTCTGAAATAATGATAACTTATTTTTACTTTTGTCTCGATGAATTTTATGCCTAAGATTTTCTTTGCTAGTCCCAAGTCCTTCATCGCAAGTGACTTGCTCAACTCCTTTTTAAGGACTTCAATTTTAGATTTATTTCTACCAATAATCAACATATCATCCACATCAAGTAGTAAGATGATGAAATCATCTTCAGAGAACTTCTGAAAGAATATATAATGACCTGAAGAAGTTTTCTTGTATACTTGATCTTCAATAACATATTCAAACTTCAAGTATCATTGCTTCAGAGCTTGTTTCAAGCCATACAAGCTCTTTCTCAATTTGTAGACACAATTTTCTTTTTCTTTGATCACGAAACCTTCAGGATACTTCATGTATATCTCTTTATCTAAATCTCCATGAAGAAAAGAAACTTTGATGTCCATTTGATCAACCTCTAAGTCTAGACTTGCAGCTAAGGCTAGAACTATGTGAATAAAAGACATTTTCACAACAGGAGAGAAAATTTCATCAAAGTCAACTCCTTTTCTCTGACCAAAACCTTTGACAACTAACCTTGCCTTGTACCTTAATGTAGAGGTATGTTGATTTTGCTTTATTCTAAAGATCCATTATTTATTAGAGCTCTCTTACCTTTCGGTAACTCTACTAGCTCATATGTGTCATTCTCGTGAAGTGACTTCATCTCATCCTCCATTACTTCTAACCATTGATCTCTACAAGTATCTATCATGAATTTATCATAATCTTCAGGTTCTCCCATATCAGTGACAAGTATATACTCATTTGGAGAATAACATGTTGATTTTTTTCCTCCCTAGTAGACCTTCTATAAGAGTTTTCTGGAGCATCTAAAGTAGTTATCTGAGCTGAAGTTAGTTGATGATCAACCACGACATCACTAATAGGAGTATTAACAGATTCTACACTCTCCTGGTCATTTTGATCTTGATCCCCATCTCCATTATTTCCTTGGATTTCTTCTTGTGCAAAAGATGAATCGGTATTACGAACAGGATCAACATCAACTAAACTTTCATCAATCTGAGAATTTGTTTTCTCAGTCTTGTTAATATCTGCAATGGTTTGGTCTTCAAAGAATAATACATCAGGACTTCTAATCAGCTTCTTATCAATCGGATCATAAAAGTGATATCCAAACTCATCTTGACCATATCAGATGCACTGTTTAGTTTTCATATCCAATTTGGATCTCTCATCTTTTGGAACATGCACACAAGCTTTACACCCAAAGACTTTCAAGTAATCGTAGGAAACATCCTTTGCATACCCAACTCTATTTGAAACATCACCATCCAAAGCAATAGTAGGAGACAAATTGATAACATAAGCAACAATATTAAGTGCCTCAACCTAAAAGAAATTTGGAAGTTTAGCATCTGAAAGCACACATCTAACTATCTCAACTAGAGATTGATTCATCCTTTCTGCCAAACCATTCAATTGAGGCATCTTGGGAGGAGTCTTCTGATGATGAATTCCTTGTGACTGCAGTAGTTCTCAAAGGGACCAATGTATTCCCCTCAATTATCAGTGCGAATGCATTTAAATTTCTTTCTAATTTATCTCTCAGATAAGGCTTGAAACTCTTTGAACACATAAAACACTTGTCTTTGAATTTTAAAGGATATACCCAAAGCTTGTGAGAGTGGTCATCAATAAAAGTTACAAAGTGCACCATCTTTTGACTTCACTTTAAACGGACCATACAAGTCAGAGTGTACTAGCTCCAATAGTTTAGAGTTTCTTGAAGGAGGAGTATTGCGAAAAGAAACTCTTTTCTGCTTTCCAACTAAGCAGTCAACACATTTTTTCACCTTTTCTTGTTTCACACCAACAAGTAAACTCTTTTTTGCCAAATAGGTGATTCCCCTCTAACTCATATGGCTAAGCCTCTTATGCCACAATTTTGATAAAGACTCACTTTCTACCAGATTTATAAAGTCAACAAGTATTTATCATTGTGTCACATATAAATTTGAATATTTTCTTACTCGAGCTACAATTGGTGAGTTTTCATTGGCCATTGATGTCACGCCCCAAAGTCCTAGTAGGGCGGACTAATACCCTTTGCTGATAAGGCTCGGGAGAACGAACCTGTATCTATGCATTTTCTATACATACTGTGAGGGGTTTCTATGTTTGACATGCCTTTAATAAGATAAAATGTGATAACAATCCAAAAAGAAATGCAAATGACTAGGCAGTTGGAGCCCCAGTGTCTATGGTACGAGACATGACTTCACTTTGCTTTATATAATCTACAAAGCCTCTAAATAAAGAAAAACATCTGATAAGGGTCGGGACAGGCCCCGCCTCAACAAACTATGCAATATAAACATGTAATCTTTAGATATATACAAGCCCCGAAGCAACCTGGAGCTTGGTGACTGCAGCTGAATATCCTGAACTTCTATTAGGGAGATCTACTAGCACCTGTAACTGCAGCATGAAATACAGGTCCCCCGTAAGGGATGTCAGTACGAGATAATGTATTGAGTATGTAAGGCAGGATATACTTTACATAAAGTAATAACTCAAATGAACCCATGTACTGGTGTAAGTTTGTGGACCACCTTTATTTATACTGTGGAATCATGTACTTTACATTCTTTATATTACTTTACCTTTACTATATAATCTGTGCACAACTATAGAACAAATGACCAACTGATCAGTGGTGAAACTGTATTGGGTTCGTCCCTGGCTAGGTTATGCTCAACCCCTCGGGCTACCCCCCTTTGATAGGATCGTCCCCTGGCTAGGTTATACTCAAC
>JAOTQR010139901.1:0-20750 GCA_025774065.1 Solanum ossicruentum | reverse complement strand
CCATCGAATTCAACAAAATTAATTTAAAATCCTAACATTTGGTGAATTAAGTTTTGTGAATAAATCAAGTGTCACCATATAATAAACTTTAAGTTGTAAGTTTAATTTGATGTTGAATAGAATTTAAAATTGAGAATTTAAACTTAAATACTAATTGTTTACTTGAGCTAAGAGTTTAGAATTAACTTGAACATTAGGATTTTTAAATTAAGTTCTTAGAAAGCTTCAAATTTGTATAAATCCTCAACTTTAAATGCTTGAACTTTAATTATACTTGAAATTTTAATGTTTGCAATTTAACTTAGATAAATTCAACTTTTGGACTTAAGAAAACGTGAACTATTATATTGTAGGGTACAAATAAAGTTTAAGCTGTGAAGTTTAATTTGATGTTGAATAGAATTTAGAACTTAAACTTCACATACTAATTGTTTACTTGAACTTAGAATTTAGAATTAACTTGAAAGTTAAATTTTTAAATTAAGTACTTTACATACTTGAACGAATTCATTAAGGTTGATTATTTTTTTCAGATGGATCATCATTTGTAGATGTATGACATGTATTATGAAAATGTTGGTGAGTTGAAACCTATATTTATTGACGGCGTTAGAAGTTTCATTGATCATATAAGAAAAATAAATTGGTTAGGTGGCCATATAGTGTGTGTAAGTGCTCAAACCTTTTTAGTCCAGATAGTATGCATTTGTATCGTAGGGGATTTAAGTCAAGATATTTTGTACGGGTAGATCATGGAAAAATAAATGGAATGAATAATATATTTTATAATTCAATGCCTATGGATGAATATAATACCTTTGTAACATGGTCAAATTAGAATCAACATGATACATTCTAACGTGATAGAGTTCATGAAATGATAAATGATACTTTTGAAGTTGTAGGTAGGATAGAACCTGAACAATATTTTAATAATGCTCCTAGTAAAGAAGCAAGATGCTTCTATCAACAATTAGAAAAGGCTAGTCGCCCATTATGTGAAGGAAGATGGACTCAAAGGTTGATCTTTTGGATGAGTTGGTTAATCCCGAGTTTAATATACTTAAGAACTTCAATTCAACAAAGAAATTGGTTTCCAAATTAGGATTGTCATATGATAGAATTCATTGTTGTAGTAATGACTGCATATTATACTACAAGACTAATAGTGAACTGGAAAATTGTAAACTTTGTGGTCATACTCGTTATGAGAGGACTGCTACTGGAAAGATGGTTCTAATTAATGTTATGCATTAGTTACCTCTTATTCCTAGAGTGAAGAGATTGTATACATCAATGAGGTTTGTTCCTATATATGAGATGACATCATGAATATAGAAGATCGTCAGATGTGCTGTCTCATCCATCTGATGGAGAAGAATGGAAGCATTTTGATAATGTATATCCTGACTTTTCTAGAGAGCCTAGAAATGTCAGATTAGGACTGTGCCCAAATGGTTTAACACATTCTCTAATTTTGTCTCACCTTATTCTTGCTTGTCCATATTTCTTACTTTATATAATCTTCCTCTTGAAATGTGCATGACAAACATTCGTATTTTAAAATTAGGTTATTCTATGTCCACAGAATCAAAAAAATTTGATTGATACTACTACCATTGATAGATTAACTTAAATATCTCTGGTTTGAAAGTGTAGTGTCATATGACATATCAACTAAGCAAAATTTTGTTATGTGTGCTTTTTTAATGTGGAATAGTAATGATGTTCCTTTGTCTGGTTTGTTTTCTGGTTTGATCATTTTTAAAAAGCTTGCTTGTCCTATAACATATCAAGGATTTCACCCTATAGTGTGAAAGGGAAAATTAATGGTTTAGTTGTCATTATTAATTCTTACCAATAGATCACCAACTTTAAAATTTGAATGATGCCTTCAGAAAAACTTGGGTTGACAATGATCCCCCACCTCCATCATTGATAGGGCACCAAATTTGGGAGACAGTTTCACAACGTAACATAGTCTTTATCTTCTAGACTTCCTGGATATGGCATTGGATATAACTGGACCAAACAAAGAATATTTTGGGAGCTATTACATTGGAAGGATAATCTCCTGCGGCTTATATGATGCACGTTGAGAAAAATTAACTTAACAATTTATTTAACAAAGTGATGGATGTCAAGGGGAACATAAAATAGAACCCAAGAGCTACATAGGTCATAAAGGAATATTGTAGGAAAAAGAAACTTGGCTGTGGGGACTACCAAATGGCCAAATTATCAAGTCCAAAGCTATTTTTTCATTCACAATGGGTAACAAACATGAAATATGTGAGTGGGTTAAAAATTTTAGAATCCCAGAACTATATTCTTCAAATTTAGGCAAGTAGGCAGATCTGAATGAAGGGAAGCTGATAGGTATGAAAGTCATGATTGTCATGTATTTTTGGAAACTTTGATTCCTATTACTTTTAGAAATTTATCATAAAGTATATGGAAGAAAATCATTGAGATAAATCTTTTTTTATAGATTTATTTTCTGTCTAGTAGTTGGAAAGTTATTTAGATATTATGGAGGAAAATATTCATGTTATTACTACAAAGCTGGAGAAGGTCTTTCTATCTAGCTTGTTCGATGTGATGGAGCATCTTTCGATTCATATTATTCAAGAAGCCCGACTTGGAGGTCCTGTTCAAACATGGTACATGTATCCATTAGAAAGGGAATGGTTATTTCCTATGTAAGTAAATTCATTTTATAATCTAATCCTTGGTTAACATATTTTCACAAATACATATAGAAAAATTAGAGGCTACAAACTTTCAACTAAGCAAAGGAGACAGATAGAAAGATCAATTGTGCAAGCCCATATTTCCTGAGAAACTGCTGATTTTTACTCCTATTACTTTGGGGATGAGGGTCCATGTAGGAGAAATAAGCCAAATTGTAATGATGGGGGTGATGGTGATCATATGTTTCCACTTATTTTAATTTTTAATCAAAGCGATCGAGGATCTAAAGGGCCTGGAAAGTGAAATCCCACTACTATGGAAAGACAATTAATATGACCTATATTTTGCTTAATTGTCCTGAAATTTAGCCATATCTTGAGTAAGTGCTAAATTATGTTATCAAATTACATAGTAATGTATGAGCACTGACTGACAAAAGTGTATGTGTCAATAAGAGCCTATTCGTAAACACATAGGACAATGAAGCTAAAAATATATATACAAGGTTTTTGACATGGTTAAAGAAATATGTATTTGTGAAAGGTTAATAATATTACATCAATAATTATAATGTATTCATTTTATACTAAATTGTGTTATAAAGAATACAATTTGTAGGTTTATGGTGAATACTCAAATGTCGAACATGCACCATTTATTAGAGATATCTCAATTTGGCTTGATTCTTAAATTCATGCAATGCACAAGTACCGTATGAATGGTTTTTAAGTTTCAAATTGAGGAAGTTTTATGTATAAGAAAACTTATAACAGTGGTGTGTGCATTCAAGCTGATGTCGATGGTAATGATGTAAGGACCCGGACTTCAGAAGGCCTTAGTGATGCTTAAAAAATTGGGTTTCCAATGTTTTGACCAAGGTGATCTCACTAGGGTCACCTCCATGAGTTTTAGAGAGTTCCACGAGTAGTGAAGGGAGCCTTGGGGGTGACACTTGTGTCTTTTTGTAGATTCAAGATAGGATCAAGGCATGTGGCCCTCCACTAAGCCCTTCATGGTTTCTGGTCCTCACCATTAGTCATGAAAGGAGCTCGTGGGATGTACCTTTAGCTTGAGAGTAGCCGTGTGGCTAAAGATGCCACTAGGGCACCTTGTAAAAGTCGGCCAACCCACTATGACTCATTGTGGGGTCTCGTGAAGGCCTAGTCCTTGAAAGTATCTAAGTACCAAAGTACTATCTTAACAATGAGGCACCTTCCTCGGGTACTTGTACGATCTATGGAGATCTGTATGACTCATGAATAGCTTTCGTAGAGATGCCTAATTCATCTCTCAAGGTATTCCATTTGGGGCTAGTCCCTTAACCTCCCAAATTAGTTTAATGCCTTCCGTATCACTCCACGCACTCGATAATACTTAGTTTCTCATTCACTCGTTCAAAATGCTTTGAAAATCCTCCTTTCAAGGTCCAATCAAATGATCTCCATGGAACCTTCAAGCTCAAGGTAAATTCATTTTGAAGCCAATTATCCAAGCTTATTTATGTGGTTCAGGGTCATCCTGGGTCTCCTTCATCAAGCCAAGTTCAAAAGAATTACATTGTCTAAGCTTTTTGCATTAACAGATAGAAGGGTCAAATTTAAATGTTAATACCTCTTAGCACAAAAGGAACTGGATAGACTACAACTATCAAACTGAAACTCATTTAACTAGCTTTTCGACACATCTAATTTTACCCAATTCTGAGTTAGGATCAAGAAGTTATGCCCTCTTTTTTTATGCCCGTCTGTTCAGGGGATGTGTTATATTCCCTCCCTTTGGACTAAGTAGACTACCACAGGCCCTTGTACAGTCCGTACAAGCTACCACGGTCCATGGTAATGCTTCCATGATGAAATCCTATATTTTTTGCTTTGGCTTCTTCTACAGACACTTTGTACAGTCCGCACAACTTTGTACAGACTATGGTGTTCTTTCAAGGGACCCTGGACACTTTTTAAAGTCCACTGTATTAATGTTTTTTGGTAACATTAGTTTATTCGAAAGGTCTTTTACGATTGTAGAATCTATCCTAAGCCCCTAAGTCAGATTATACTCACCATTTTACATTCATTCATTCTCCTCACACAAAAACTACGGAATTCAATTCCTAAACTCTGTCTTCAAGTCTTCTAATTGGAGATTCCAGCTAGAAATTCAAGGAGGTTTTCAATTCATGCCAATTCCATCTTAATTATTCTAGATTTGTATGCTATGTGGGATTTATTTGTAGTCCCTTTCAACCATGAAGTCCCCAAGAATTTCTTACTTCCTAAATTACAAATTTCAAGCTTACTTTGAATGTGGATCTTTTACATTAATGTTGATTTGATTCAATTGAGATGTGGATTGTACATAATTGATGCTTTAAGTGATTTAGCCCTGATAAGATAAGTTTCGTTGATATTATGAAAGTTTGAATATGCATATCCCTTTAAATATTGAATTTATGCATGGGTAATCTCAATTATGCTTTAAATGTGAATTTCATCATGGTTATACTTGAATTTCATATTATAAGGTTTTTTAAAAATATGAATCTCTATTCCCTATGCTATTCTCAATCATGCATGGCATATGCATACATGAACATTGATTTTCATAAAGTTCACAAGGTGGTCTAAGTCCTAATTATGATGATGATGATGTTTTCAAGCAAAGTATGAGTATGACAAGAATATGGTCACGTAATGTCTATGATATGGCTCTTTGAGCAATTATGGGTGTTTACACTATTACGATGAAGGAATTATTCCTATGCATGCAAGTACGACATGAAGTATGATTTGGCTTTTTAGCCTAAGTATGCACGATTATGAGGACTGTTTGGCTTCTAAGCCTAAGTGTGCATTGTTATGTTTTGACAAGACTTATGCATCTTTTCCAAATACTTATATGTATATCTATTCTTCTGGGATGATGACTTAGCACCGAGTAGGCTTGTGTGAGAGGCGATATCCCCTGGTCCCTTATATAAATGCTTAAGTCCTAAAACTACAAACTTAGGTTCATGTGTATTCCCCTTTTAAGGGATGATTATTTTAAGGATCTATCTTTGGCAAGTAGGTCTCCTGTTTATTCGTTGTGGGGAGGACCACGAAGTTTCAAGTTATAGCTCACTTGGTCTTAGGTCGATTGAGGTCCCATCCTCGTTATGTACAAAGTATTTTTCGCATTTCATGCCTCTAGATTTCATGATATATTGATATAATATTATTCTTTCTTATATACTTCTTTCTATATATGTGCTCTTGTCATCTAACATTGAATAATGATTAAATGAGTTCATATGCATTGCATGCTCGCATATCTAGTACATTAAAATGTACTAACATATATTCTTTTCCTATATGATCTAACAATGTAGAGACCTGAGACTATCTTCATCCATCTCTTGATGGTTAGCTTGGATTGTGAGCTTTCTTGTGGTGAGTCCTACCATTCAAGGACAAGCTACCTTCTATCTACCTATTATGTTACTTTCCCTTATGTTTTTACTTTGAGGGTGAGCCCAGGACATTTCTTGACCCCCATCCTATTTCATAACTTAGAGGTATTGTTGGATATCATGTAAACTTTATGTACCAGCTTGTTTTGTGTTATGCTATTTTTTTATCGAGACTATGATTATAGTTATCTGTTGATGTTGATGATATGATGATATCTCCATGATGAGTTGTAGAAAGTCCTAAGACCTTTTTATCCCCATAGCACGAGTGATACATACCCGCCCCTTAGTTCTTATGTGCTATGTGTTACGTGAATCCATGCAAATTCCTATCCCTATGTCATCACCATAGCATGAGTCATACTTACCCATCCCCTAGGACTATATTTTTATTATTTAATCATGCGCTTCTGAACCAATGATGTGTATATAGATGCTATGAGACTTGTTTTGGGGGCTCTCGGATTTCCATTCTCCATATCGCTCATTGTCCCTAGGTTCGGGTCACGAAAGAGATGATATCAGAGCACTAGATTTACAAATTATCCTCGGAGTACAAGATGTTACGCCAAGTAAAGTCTTACTCACGGGTGTGAAGTGCATCTTATCTATGGGTAGGAGGCTACGAATTGTTTTAGGAAATGTTTTTCATGATTCATGTCATGTCATGGAACATGAGTTAAGGTTTCCTATCTCTATCCCTCCCTACCAAATTGGGATATTTACTTTTGTAATATAATCCACGGAAGGAATATGTTGTAGCTAATCTTATAGATGACGTCGACTGGGAGTTAGTGAAGGATGTGCACTGTTTGACAACATTGGGGAATACGGTTCAATGAATCTAATGATTGTTTCGTTCATGTTCAAAATAGGGCTGAATCTTTCGTGGTTGTTAATGGAAAGGCAAAGCAAGACTTAGACCTACCATTGGTTGTATTGAAGAGATTAGTTGCCGAAAAAAAGACAGAGGTTTTCTTCCAAGCAGGAGATGGTGTAATTTGGTACCAACCTTGATTGTGTTTCGGATGTTGATGGTCTTAAGGAGGTGGTCGTGAGTGAAGCCCACAACACTTTTTATTCTATATATCTGGGATCCACCAAGATATATCAGGATTTGAGGGAAATTCATTTGTGACATGGTATTAAGAAGGACATAGCTAGATTTTAATCTGAATGCTCTAATTGCAAACAAGTGAAGGTGGAACATCAAAGGCCTGGTTGTTTGGCCAAAGACATTGAAATTCCTACTTAGAAATGAAAGAATGTGAATATGGACTTTGTGATTAGGTTTCCCCGCACCCGAAAGCAATTTGGCTTCCTGTGAGTAATTATTGAAAAAATGACCAAATCTACTCACTTCGTACCGAATAAGAATTTTAATCCCAAAGATTATGTAAATTTGTATATTTAGCAGTTGGTTAGATTGCTTTGTGCCTATGTCTATTATATCAGATCATGGTACCTAATTTACTTCTCACATTTAGAAATTATTTCAAAAAGGGCTTGACACTGAGGTGAAGTTAACTACCATTTTTCATCCTCAAACTGATGGACAAGCTAAAAGGACAATTCAAACTTTGAAGGATATGTTGAAGGCTTATGTGTTGGATTTCAAGGGAAATTAGGATGATCATCTAACACTTATCGATTTTGACTACAATAATAGCTTTGATACTAGCATTAGTATGACACCATTTGAGACTTTGTATGGGAGAACGTATAAGTCCCTCGTTGGATGGTTCGAGTTGGGTGAGATGACATTGATTGGCTTGGAATTGGTATTAGGGCCGATGGAAAAGATGAAGTTGATTCGAGAAAGGTTGAAGGTAGCTCAAAGTCATCAAAAGTATTATTCGAATGTTAGGAAGAGAGATCTTGAGTTTCTTGTTGGTGATTGAGTGTATGTAAAGGTTTCTCCTATGAAGTGTGTAATGAATTTATGTAAAGAGGGCAAGCCAAGTCCTCGGTATATAAGTCCTTTTGAGATTGTTGAGTGGATTAGCAATGTGGCTTATAGGTTGATTTTTCCTTGGATATGAGTTTCGTTCACCTAGTGTTCGATGTGTCCATGTTAAGGAAGTTGGTTGGTAAGCTCACTTATCTTTGGATATGACTTTCATTCACCTAGTGTTCAATGTGTCCATGTTAAGGAAGTTGATTGGTTAGTTTAGTTCAACTGTGCCTTTGGAAGGTATTAAGGTGAAAAAAACTTGACTTATGAAGAGGTTCCAGTTGAAATTTTGGATAGGAAATTTGAAAGGCTTCGTAACAAGGATGCTGCTTTGGGTTTTGGTGCTTTAGAGGAACCCACATATTGAAAGTGCTACAAAGGAAGTGGAATCAAGTATGATGTGATGATACACCTATCTTTTACAATCTATTCAAGCCTAAGGTATTAGGTTCTTCCTATTCTAAATCGTACTACTTCTTTCACTCTTATGCTTTCATGACATGACATGCATACATGTGCACGAAAATGATTTTAAAAGATGTTTTAACATGAGTTTTAATTTTATGATTTTTAAGTGATGAGTTATGCATTGCGTCTTCGTGGTAAAATGTTTCATGATTAAGTCAAGCCTTTCAAGCCATGTTCTAGCTCATTCAAGGACGAATATTCCCAAAGGGGAGATGATATAAGGACCTGGACCTCGTGAGGCCTTATCGATGCTTTAAAATATTGGGTTACCAATGTTTTGACTAAGGTGCCTCACTAGGGTCACCTCCACGAGCCTTGGAGAGGTCCACGAGCCATGAAGGGTGCCTTGGGTGACCCTTGGACATTTATATTTCTTCTCATTACTTCAAAGAAGGATCAAGGTATATGGCCCTCCACTGAGCTTTTAATGGTTCATGGTCCTCATCACTGGCCATGAAAAGGGCTCGTGGTAGGTGCCTTTAGCTTGAGAGCAGCCATGTGGCTAAAGATGCCACCACGGGCACCTTGTATAGGTCGTGCAACCCACCATGTTGGGGTATTGTGAAGTACTAGTTCTTGAAATTTTCCAAGTATCAATGTACCGTCTAGACGATGAGGCCCCCTCCATAGACAGTTTTGCGGTCCATGGAGTTGTATATGGCTTGTGAAGAGATTTCCTAGATACCTAAGTTATCTTTCAAGGTCACTCCATTTGATTCTAGTCCTTTTACCTCCCAAATCCATTTCATGCCTTCCATATCACTCCATGTGCTCCATAATACTTAGTTTCGCATTCACTCGTTCAATACGCTTTTCGAGTCATCCTTTCAAGGTATAATAAAATGATCTCCATAGAACCTTCAAGATCAAGACAAATTATTCTTTCAAGCCTTCAATCTAAGATTATTTATGTGCTTTATAGTCTTCATGGGTCTCCTTCATCAAGCCAAGTTCAAAGGAATTCCAATGGATATTCTTTTCACATTAACTGATAGAAGGGTCAAATTTAAATGGTCATATATATTAGCATAAAAAAATAGGTAGCCAATGACCTATCACATTGAAGCTCTTTAAAATAGCATTCCAACACATCTGGCTTTACCCTATTCTGAGTTTAGATCAAGAAGTTATGCTCATTTTTGTAAAGCCCATTCATGTAGGGGTTGTGCAATGTTCCTTCCATTTTTGCTAAGTAGACCACCACCAATGGCACTTGTACGGTCCATACAAGTTACCACAGTCTGTGTGGTGTTTCTTCCATAATGAAATCCTACAATTTTTGCTAAGGGTTCTACCACGGACACTTTGTATGGTCCGTGCAACTTTTTATAGATAGTGGTGTTCTTTCACGGGACCTTTGGACACTTTTTAAAGTTCATTCACTAATTGTTTTTTTTTGTTTTTGCAATTTTGATTTATTCTAAAGTTCTTTTAGGACCTTTGAACCTATCTTAATCCCCTAAATAAGATTATGCTCACCCTTTTACACTCATTCTCTCTCCTCACACTAAAACTCTAGGATTCAATTCCTAAACTCTCTCTTCTAGTCTCTTGATTGGGGATTCAAGCTAGCAGTTCAAGGATATTTTCATTCAAGCCAATTCCTTTTTAATTCTTCAATATATCTAAGGTATGTGGGATTGATTCATGTCCTCTTTCAACCATGAAGACCCCAAGACTTTTTTTACTTCCTAAATTATGAATTTCAAGCTTATTTGAATGTGGGTCTTTTAAATTAATGTTGGTTTTATTCAATTGAGATGTGAGTTGTACTTAATTGATATTATAAAGTGATTTAAACCCTAATATGATGATTTTCATTGATATTATGAAGATTTGAATATGCATGTCCCTTTAAATGTTAAATTTCGGCATAGGTAATCTTAAGTGTGCTTTAATTGTAAATTTCTTCATGGATTTAGTTCGATTTCATATGATAATGTTGTTTTAAATAAGAATCTTTATTCTTCATGCTATTCTCCTATCATTGATCGCATATGCATAAATGAACATTGACTTTCATGAAATTTATGATGTGGTCTAAGTCACAATTATGATTATGATATTTTCAAGTAAAGTATAGGTATGACAAGAATGTGATCACATAATGTCTATGATATGGATCTTTGAGCAATTATGGGTGTTTACACCATTATGATGAAGGAGATATTCTTATGCATGAAAGTATGACATGAAGTATGATTTGAAATTTTAGTCCAAGTATGCATTATTATGAAGAATGCTGGCTTTTAAGCTTAAGTATGCTTTGTTATGATTTGACAACACTTATACCTCTTTTCCAAGAATGTATATTTATTCTTGCGGGATGATGACTTGGCACCGAGTGGGCTTGTGTTTAGGGGAGATATCCCCAAGGTCCCTTATATAAATTCTCAAGTCCCATAACTATGTGGAAAACATAGGTTCATGTTTATATCCCTTTTAAGGGATGATTATGTTAAGGATCTACCTTTGGAAAGTTGGTCATCTCTTTATCTAATGTTGGGAAGATGAAGGAGTTCCAAGTTATTGCTAACTTGGTCTTATGTCGGTTAAGTTCCCATCCCCATTATATACAAAGTATGTTTGGCATTTCACGCATCATGGATATCATTCCATATTGGTATAATATTGTTCTTTCTTATATACTTATTTCTATATATGTGCCCTTTTCATCCAGCATTGAATGTGGATTTAATAAGTTCATATGCATTATATGCTCGTATACTTAAAACATTTAAACTTATTAACACATATTCTTCACCTACATGATCTAACTATGTTGGGAATCAGAGACTGTACTCATCCACCTCTTAATGGTTAGCTTGGATTGTGATATTTTCTTGTGATGAGTCCTAATATCCAAGCACAATCCACCTTCTATCTACCTATAATGCTACTTCTTCCTATGTCTTTACTTTGACAGTGAGCCCGGGACATATCTTGGCCCCATCCTATTCCATGACTTAGAGACATTGTTGGACATCATGTAAACTTTATGTATGTGCTTGTTATGTATTATGTTATTTACTTATGAATACTATAATTATGGCTATCTCTTGATGTTGATTATATGATGAGATGTTCATGATGAGATGTGAAAATGTGGAAAGTCCTAAGTCCCTTCATCGCGATAGTATGAGTCATACTTACCTGTTCGTTAGTTCTTATGCGCTATGTGCTATGTGTGTTCGTACAAATCTCTATCCCTATGATATCCCCATAGCGTGAGTCATACTTACCCATCCCTTAAAACTATGTGTTTATTGTTTAGTCAAGTGTTTGTGAACCAATGATGTGTATGTGGATGCTATGAGACTTATTTAGGGACTCTTGAGTTCCTATTTTCCATGTCACTCCTAGGCCCTAAGCTTGGTCATGACAAATGACCAGACTATTGAATGTTTTGGCATCATTCAAAAGATTATTAAAGCAAGATATTTAGGCTGGCCTAAGAAAAAGATTGTATTATTTCACTATGAGTGGTTTGATCCATCACAAGGATCCACAAGAGTGGACTAGCAACATAACATAATTGAATTTGAACACACCAGAAAATACGCAAGTTATGAAGCTTTTGTTATTTACTAAAATATTAAGCAATTCTATTATGCTCCATATCCATTGTATAGAGAAAAAGCTCATTAGTGGGTTGTTTACTAAGACAAAGCCTGTGGGAAGAATAGACATTGAGAATGTATTAGATGTGGCATACCAAAATGGTGTTTCACTTGTTCAAGAACAAGTTGATGTTGAGTTGGAAACCATACTAGAAAATCCCCAACATATACTAGAAGAGGTTTTTTATGGTGAGCTTGTAATGCCAAATGTTGAAGAAGAAGTAAATGAGGAATATGAATAATTTAAGGAGGAGGAATAGGAGGATAATGAATATGAAACAACTAAGCAAGAGGAATGGGAGGATGACGAAAATGAAATAAGCAATGTCTAGCACAAGAGGAAGGAGAGCCCACACTCCCGAGGAACAACCAGCTCATGGTGAGGAAGAGGAGGAGTAATGAGGCAACGAGGGCCTGTTTTGAAGGAAAATTCCAAGGTCGAAAGGGTGGTCAGCTCCATCAAGGCCAAGGGTTTTCTCATGCATTTAATAAGAGGGTTGCCAGTGACTTTCCAAGGGCCCAAGGTGTTGGGAGTGTGGTTCCTAATTGTGGGTGTCCGAAATGTGGTAAGGGTCATAGTGGCCCATGCTTGAGGGATACCAATGTCTGTTATGGTTGTGGGGAAGTTAGGCATAAGGTGATGGATTGCCCTCGAAATCACAACAAGGATAAGGAGGTTTGTCCACAAGGTGCTAATGTGGTTTCTTTGGCGACAGGTGCCTGACAAGATGGTGCCCCAAGGCACAACTGGTTTTATGCCCTCCAAAGGAAGTAAAGGGTTGAGGAGGTTTCCAATGTCATCACTGGTATGTTAAAAGTCATTGAATTTGATGTGAATGCATTGATTTATCTGGGTGCCACTCTTTCTTTTGTTACCCCCTTTGTTGCCAAAACGTTTCATGTTGAGCTCAAATTATTGTGTGAGTCTTATGTGGCCCTCCTATTGGTGCATCTATTATTGCTAAAAAGGTGTATCAAAATTTTCCCATTTGCATCTTGCATAAAATATTGCCTTGTGATCTTATGGGGTTGGATATGGTCGATTTTGATGTTATTCTTAGGATAGATTGGTTGCATGAATGCTATGCCTCTATTGATTTTTGAACCCGTAGGGTCAAATTCCAATTCCCGAATGAACCCATCCTTGTGTGGGAGAGTCATGATGTGGTGGTCAAGGGTACATTCATCTCTTGCACTAAAACCTGTAAGTTGATTTCTAAGGGGTGTCTCTATCATCTAGTGAGGATAAGAGATATAGAGTTCAATGTCCTTCCTATACAGCCAGTTCTGATTGTAAATAGTTCCTTGATGTCCTTCCAAATGACCTTCCCAGTGTTCCTCCCAAAAGGAAAATAGATTTTGGTGTAGACCACCTTCTCGATTCTCAACCTATTTCTATTCTCCATTACCATATGGCTCCGGCGGAGTTAAAGGTGCAATTGAGAGATTTGTTGGAGAACGGTTTCATTAGGCCTAGGCAATCACTTTGGGGTGTACCGTGTTGTTTGTGAAAAAGAAGGATGGGTCAATTAGAATGTGTATAGATTATCAACAAGTTAATAGGGTCACCATAAAGAATAAGTATCCTCTTCCAAGGATTGATGATTTGTTTGACTAATTGCAAGGGGCTAACCACTTCTCTAAAATTTATCTTCGGTCCGGGTACCATCAAGTGAAAGGGAGGAGTGTGATATTCCACAGACGGCCTTCTGGACTAGGTATGGGAATTATGAGTTTGTTGTGATGTCCTTTGGGTTGACCAATGCACCAGCCATCTTCATGGATCATACGAATAGGGTCTTCAAACTCTACCTTGATTCATATGTTGTGGTCTTCATTGATGATATTTTGATCTATTCACATAGTGAGGAGAATCATATGGGTCATTTGAGAGTAGTCTACAAAGATTGAGGGAGGAGAAGTTATATGCCAAATATGAAAAATGTGATTTTTGGTTAAAAGAGGTTTCCTTCCAAGGTCATGTGGTGTCAGGGGATGGACTTGAGGTGAATCCTAAAAAGACACATGCGATTAGAAATTGGCCTAGAGCATTGACCCCGTCGGATTTTAGAAGCTTCTTGGGCTTAGCGAGTTACGAAGAGGTTTGTGAATGGGTTCTTTTCTATTGCTTCTCCTCTGACCAAATTGACTCCAAAAAAGACAAATTTGTGTGGACTGATGAGTATGAAAAGAGATTACAAACATTGAAAGATAAGCTTGTGTCTGCTCCTACATTATCACTACCAGAAGGGCTAGAACGGTTTGTTGTGTATTGTGATGCTTCTAGAATTGGTTTTGGTTGTGTTCTAATGAAAAATGGTAATATGATAACCTATGCATCTAGACAACATAAAGTGCATAAAAGGAATTATCCTACTCATGATCTTGAAAGAGCCGCTGTGATATTTCCATTAAAGATTTGGCGTCACTATTTGTATAGGGTGCATGTTGATGTATTCACCGATGATAAGAGTCTCCAGTATGTTTTCTCTAAAAAAGATCTTAACTTGAGAAAACAAAGGTGATTAGAACTTCTTAAGGACTATGAAATGAGTGTGCATTATCATCCCAGAAAGGCTAATGTGGTGGCCTATCCTTTGAATAGGGTGTCAATGGGTAACCTAGCACATATTGATGATGGTGGCAGAGGAGTAGCTAGGGAGGTCCATCGGTTGGCTAGACCGAAGATCAATCTTAGAAAAGTGACTAGCCCCTTGAAGTTGATCAAGAAGGTCATCAATTCTTGGTAGAGGGTACTTGTTCTTTATGGTGGCTCTATTAAGTTGCAGATAATCAATGAACATTCTAAGAGAACCATCCTTCTTCTTCACAAACAACACTGGTGCACCCTAAGATGACTAACTAGGCCTTATGAAACCCTTTTCCAACAAATCCCTCAATTGCTCCTTTAACTCCTTCAATTCTGGCAACGCCATACGGTAAAGGGGAATAGAAATGGGTTGAGTATCGGGAAGGAAGTCTATACCAAAATCTATTTCCCTTTTGGGAGGAATACTGGGAAATTCATCGAGAAGAAACTCATTAACCACAAAAACCAACTCAATATGAAGGATTTTGGACTCAACATCATCAACTTTTAGTCTTTAAGACAAGAAACGAATCTACCATTGACCACCACATCACGACTTTCCCAATCAAAGTTGGGCTCATTAGGGAATTGAAATTTAACCCTATGGGTCCTACAATCAATAGAAGCATAATATACGTGCAACCAATCCATCCCAAGAATGACATCAAAATCCACCATATCTAATTCAACAAAATCACAACACACGATTTTATGCAAAATAAACACGGGATAATTTCTATAGACTCTTTTAGCAAAAATGGACTCACCAATGGAGGTAGACACTTCATAAGGTTCATACAACAATTTGGGACTAACATGAGGCGTTTTGGCAATAATAGGAGCAATAACAGAAAGTGGTACCTAGGTTCATTAATGCATATGCATCAAATCAAAAACCTTTAGCACATCGGGCACCTTATCCACCCCTTGTCTTCCATGAAGAGCTTAGAATCTATTTTGGAGAACCCCTTTGATGTCCTATTCTTCCCTTTTGACCCATATTTTCACCTTGGCCTTGTGGACAACCATCCCTACTTTTGTTTCGAGCATGAGGACAATCAATAACCTTGTGACCCATCTTACTAAAACCAAAGCAAGCATTAGGATACCTCAAACATAGACCACTATGATTCTTTGAACACCTTGAACATCTAGGTTATATCGTTCCTCTATTAGCACCCTCTGGTTGTTCAACATATGTCATGAGGCGGCACAAATCCATATCACTTACTAGCATGGTGGTACGACACACTTTATTGACCAAGTCAGGCACTCTCCCGACATAGATTTGTTCATCCTCGATCTAGGCTCGACGACCAATTATGTAGCATCGTGGAGAGTTGGTTAAACTTGAAGGTACACCCCCTCACACTCATGGAACCTTGCTAAAGGTTTATAAACTCCATCATCTTAGCCTCTCTTAACTCAATAGGAAAGAAATGGTTGAGAAATGTGGCCTTGAACTCTTCCAAAGGGATAGAATCATCATTCCCCTTCTCCAACTTCCATTGTGTAAACCAAATTTGAGCCATCTCTTTCAGTTGGTAGACCACCAACTCCGCCTTTTCCTCCAAATTGATCCCCAGGATGGATTGCACCTTGTACACCTCATCTATGAACTCTTGGGGATCCTCATCCATCTTGGATCTATGAAACTCCAATGGGTTCATTCTAGTAAAATCACTCACCTAGAAGTCAAAGTGGGAGCTATGAGGCTTAGGACCCTTTGCTTATTTGGTTGGTAATGGAATGGGTCAATATTGTAATAATATCTCAAAACTCATCTTGGTCTATCCCTCCACCTTGAGGAGCGAGAGGAACCTGTTGCTCCTCGGCTGTACATGATCTCCTTAGTCTCCCTTTTGGAATTGACATGATCTAGAATAACAAAGAGCATTCATTAGGGGAAAATTCCTTACATTTACATATAAATCATGACATAGACCATGAAGAAGTGAAACATTTCCTAAAACACCTTATAGCCTCCTATTCAGAGTTTTGGTACACTTTACAACCATGAATAAGACTCTAACTGACGCAGTGTGTTGGATTCCGCGTACCATTAACAAGTAGTTCTATGATACCAAGTTTATCATGACCTAAGCCTAGGTCTTAGACATGACACGGCGAATGGGAAACCCGAAGGAACCCCAAATAAGCCTCTTAGCATATCAATCACACATCCTTGGTTGTGGAAGCAAAATATCAACAATAAGGGATATAGATAAGGGAAGCAAGACGAAGGTAAGTCTTTGATAATCATAAAATATTCAAGACTCAAGCTCATAGCATCGGTACATCAACAATATTCCAACAAAACCTATAGCATGGAATGGAGCGAGGGCTAAGACACTCATCGGGTTCACCCTTATAATAACAAGTGCTGAACATGAACAATTCTCAATGTAGCAAGAGTAATAAATAAAGTTTCCTCAGACTTGAGAACCCACCAAAGATCGGTTCAAAGGATCTCACTAGCCACATGGACGATGATCAAGTGGTGCTCTAGTCCCTACAGGGTAACATCTTATAGGCATAGAGTATGCCTTATTATGTTTGAATGTACTAAGTATGTAGGATGCAATACAATAAGAAATAAGCCAATACAGTCAAAATGCATAGTAATAACCAATAGATAAGTGAGCTCTCAATATGGCACGCATGGTCAATTCTTGAAGTAAATCATGCTTGTAATTCATCCAACTTGCATAGGATATAATACATGTGTGTGAAGAGACCCTAATCGACATGAGTAAGACCAAGAAAGTTAAAACTTAGAATCCTGATGATTTCCCCTCATTGGAGAAGAGGTGGTCTACTTGCCAAGGTAAACCACACCTCACCTTACAGAAACATGTCCCATTTTAGAGAAGTAACCCCCCTTTACGGGAACCTGTCTGATTTCGGGGTGGATTTTATGATAAAGTGCACTAAATGGATCCACCAGTATAGCAAGGGTAAAATATAATCCTATGTTGGCACATAGTTTGAGAAAAAGAGTATGGACCCTTAAAGATAGTTCATGCCGAGATCCAATCTATCGGTGCTTAGCCTAATCCCACAAAATACTTGAAATAATCATATTTTAATCATAACATGAATAGCTTGTATAAACATGACTTGATTTGATCATAAACATGCTTGACCTCTAATGGTGAGCCTAACTTGAAACATGAGAGTAGTAATAAAAAAACATGAACCTTTGTTTTAACATGAATTACTCACAATATCATGAAATAGGGCTTAGGCTGTAACTTGTAAAAGTATAGATAATTTTTATGAATTCAATACATATTTGAAAGCCCTAAATCATCATATAGTCACTTGACTTGTAAATCAAGAAATAGATCATCAATAACTTCAGAATTCTTAACTTGGCATTTTATCGAACACTTGGTGGGTTCATGATACTAGTTCAAAATCATGTAATTAAAGAGTGAAATAAGATGAAAAAACTATGTGTACATCAAACCACTAACATGTAGTAAAATCCTTATGTAGGGTATCTTGAAATCCATTATCAAATCCCATAATAGATCATAGTGTCATAACTCAAAACATGCATAGTCTCAATGGACAGAATCACTTCATGGTATAAGCTCAAAATACATAATCAATAAACATTTCACAAAACCCCAATAGAATTCATGCTCATAATTCATAATAAGAGATACCAATAGGTAATACAACCTGAAAACATGTAATTTTCATAAAAAGGAAGATTGGGATCAATGGGCGAAAGGACCCAATGGATAAAACTCACATACCTCAAACTTAGGTTTTCTTGAGATGAACTTGAAGAGAACTTGGATCTTGGAGAGAATCCTTGAGTTCCAAAGATAGGTTTAAATCCTTGAATTTGGATGAGAATTTTCATAAAATGGTTTAGAGGTTTTAGAGAGGGTTTTTGAGTGATATAGAGTTGAAAATGGCTAAGTATAGGTATTTTCATGAATAAGTGGGTATGGGGCTATGACCTCAATGCCCTTGGCCAAAATAGGGAAAATAAGTAAGAACTAAAACTACTATGCGATGGGTCCATGTCACGGAGCCATCGCGCACAGCTATTGTTTTCAAAAAATTTTGCAAAAATTATTTTTCTCTATGAGCCTTCTAAAATCTGCATTATACCGTTTTCTCACTCAATTTTTCCCCTTATCAATAATATGATGTCTGATTTTTCATATCATGCACGAATTTGAGATATATCAAAATTACAATTATGAGCATTTTCAAAACGGCGTTGCAATTGTCTCTAAGCCTGAACTATGACAATATGGGTCTCAAAATGACCCTCTTGATGTGTAGTATCCATTTTGTATAGTGGTTGGTCAATCCATGGATCATTTGGAGGATTGAGTTGATTGAAAGCTTGTCCGGGTGAGTAGGTTCGATTAACTTTGTTTTGGGATTGTATTTGAGCTATTGAGCATGTTTATGTTAGGAATGTTAGATGTAGGTTGAAATGTGATCTGATATCATGATATAATTGAATTTTATGGGAATATGAAGTTGGTTATGCCAAATATTGGGTAGATGGCAATCCTATTGAATAATTGAGATGAAATATTGTGTTTTGAAATAATTGGGATATCATCATGATAATATGAGACTTTAAATAGTTCTTGGTTAATGTTGTGACTAATTGATGATGGCTATGATCAGTGTAAGAGTTTTACTACCATCTGGGTTACTTATGGAGCTTGTTTCAATAACATATGGTTATTTGTGATTGGTGATGAGATGAGATATGGTATATCCCTATAATGTTAATACTCTATTATTGCATTCGTATGCACCTATTTTATATTGACTCGTTGCATTGGTATGCACAGATTCTTATGCTCTAGTGTTGCATTTATATGCACAAATCTTATGCTCCATTGTTGCATTGTTATGCACATATTTTATATTGGACTGGGTACATCGGTATGCACGTATCTTATTTCTGATCGGGTTGCATTGATATGCACACATATTATATATGACAGCTTGCATTGGTATGCACACATTTGATACTTGATTAGATGCATTGTTGTGCATATTTGTCACTATATTTGCATCATTTGAGAAATTATGATGCATATTGAGATAGTGATTATGCCTGTGACACCTTGACATACTTCAATTATGACCTGTGATTCCCCTGGTTTCTATCTTATACCTTCGGCTCGATAGATATCTAGATCAACCTTTGACAATCATGATTTCACCTCATTCATGGCTTGTGACACTATTGCATTCATGCATAGCATTGCATTGCATCATTGGATTGGTTTACCTTCTATAATTGTCATTATTCATAACTTTATTGTATTTTGTACAAACCCTTTTGATGTAGGTGGTAGGACACTTCATTATTGCATACTTGTTCAATTTCTTTTACCCAGCCAATTGAAGCTACAGGGCATATCTCGATGTACTCACCCCTACTTTGTTTCCTCCCTGCAGATCATGCACAGGATTTAGAATAGGGTAATTGATCATTCCATTAGAGCATTATCGATACCATCCAGTTCATAGCGGTGAGGCTCAGACTTCAAGTCACCGTGGATCTTTGGGTCCTCTATTTATTTTCTTATCTTTCAGACTATGTATCAGATATTACAAGACAGTATTGTATTTTCTACCAAGGCAGTTGTATTTACCCTTCAGTACTGTTTTAGATGCTCTTGTACTCATGACTCGAGATTTTGGGAGATTTTCTTATGGCTTATGAATTTGTTTCCGCTTTATTTATGTTTGTTTAATTGCAATCTTTTTTGGTCGTTACACTCATTTATCTAAATCCTTGTGGGCTTTTACTCAGCTTCCATCATATTCTTATCAGAGGATCAAAATAATATTCCTAGATGAAATTACCTACTCGTGTATTATCATTATTTATAGGATAAATTTTTAATTTAAAATTTTAATTTTTTTAAAAAAAGTAATAAGGAGTGGATGTATGATGAAGGCTTATTGTTTGAACCAATTGTT
>JAOTQR010139881.1:0-20751 GCA_025774065.1 Solanum ossicruentum | reverse complement strand
TCTTCCCATTCAATAATTACCTCTTTGGAAAGTGGAAGTACACTCTCTTAATTCGGCAATCCACGGTGGTATAAGAAGAAGCTAACTAATCTATACCCATTATAACATCAAATTCCACTATTTCTAACTCAATTAGGTCAGCCAATGTGTCACGATCACAAACAGTTACTATAAAGTCATAATAAATCCTTCTAGCTATAATAGATACACCGGTTTGTGTAGACACTTCAAATAGTTTGCTCAATAATTGGGGTATTCTCTTAAGCTCCAGCAACTAGTGGAGTCATATATGGTAGTGTAGAACTAGGTTTAATTAATGCATATACATTATGTGAAAAGATGGAAAATGTACCTATGACCACATCAGGTGAAGCTTCCAAACTGTACCTATGTGGGTTTGATTCTTGGTTTCCTCTCAACCAAGAAGTCTTCTTCGAAAAACTAAATTTTGAATTACGAATTTTCAATCTTTGATTTACGTAAAATTGCATACTAATTGATATTTACTTAAATTATGGTTATTCATATATTTCATGATTATTTATGAATATTTTATCAAGGCTTTACATAATTTAATTCAAGAATTTCATATTTACATTATTTAAGCTAACCTATATTTTCAAGTCTTAGATCCACAAATGAGTTATTATGATTTTATCGTAAAATGTTCCTATGATTATTGTAACTTTGTTTGAATATAAAACTTGTGATTTTAAGGTTATTGAACCAGTCCCCAAAGTGATTTAAGTTGAGTTATGAACTTTGGATATTAGGCTTTCATGCATAATATGAACTTATGATTTTGGACAAGAATACGTAAATACAAGTATGAAATATATTGGGTGACTTAAGACCCATTCAGTTTCATTTTGAATCTTTGTTAAGGAGCTATTCTGAGTACAAGTTTGAATATGATTTATTTTTTCAAGTTATGACTTTTCGAACTAAATTAAGTTTTGATTATTTCTAATATGCATTATCCGTTTCTGTGGGATTTTGACTAAGCACCGAATGAGTTAGGCATGAGACTCTACCTAAGGGGTATTATATAAAGCTTCAAATCTCGTAACTACGTGCCACCATAGGATATTTTGATTATGCCTTTTAAGGCTTTCTGACTAGTGGATCCATTTAGTATTTCTGTTTTTGGAGTTCTACCATGGCAAATTGACTCACTCTTTGGCCGGTGTAGAGTATGACATCGGTATTCCATATTATAGCTCATATGGTTTTGTCGGTTATGGTCTTATTCCCACACTTATTTGCTTATGTGCTTCTTTATGCATTTTCATGGAATTACTTTACGCTTTACTATGGAACTGAATATATTGTTTAAGCTTGGAATTTGTCATATTGGGTAAGTATTATAATTACTTGTTGCATTGCATACTCGCATACTTAGTACATTCCAAAGTACTAGCTGCATTTTTGCCTACATGCTATAATCATGTAGGAATAGACGATCTACCTTATCCTCCTCGCATGACTAGATTGCTGGTGAAGACTTTGAGCTTTGGTGAGTTCCCATTTATCGGGAACAGAATCCTCATCTTCAAGCTTTGCCGTTGTTATTCAAATATTTGATGTACTTTCATTTTGACTTAGTATTGAGGAATACAATGGCTCTGTTTATCGTCACTATTTAGAGGTGTATCTGGACTATTGCTACACTTGGTATGTTCTAAAACATTTAACTTATGCTTCTACTTATGGTTACAAGTTTTCCCTTAGTCGTATTCCCCATATTTTATTTTCATCTATTTACGATTTCCCATTTAAATCTATAATGTGCAATTATTATTTAAGAGGCTTGTTTGGGGGCCTTAGGGTTCTCATTCGCCGTGTCACAGCTAGGCCCTAGTTGGGTAATGACAAGAACCTCAAGCTCCCACCCAGGCATCTAGGGTGTGAGATTTTACCCGTATGAACCCGCAAGAAGTTCATAGAAATATAATTGATGAGGATCTCGTGGAGTTCATTGATGAGGTATATAAGGTTCTCTTGGTTACGGGTGTGTCATCGGAGGAGAAGGCAAAGTTAGCATCCTTAACAACTTAAAAGCCTTGCCCAGATTTGGTATGATCAATCGGAAGGTGAAAGGGTGCTTGGTGGTCCAATTGATTGGGAAGAATTCAAGGTTGCGTTCTTGGATCGCTTTTCCCTCTTGAATTGAGGGAAGCCAAAATGAAAGAGTTTATGAACTTGAGGCAAGGGTCAATAAGCGTTCGCGAGTACTCACTGAAATTCAACACACTCTCCAAATATGTTCCTATTTTGGTATCCGATCATAGGGCTAGGATGAATATGCTTGTTTCGGGAGTCTCTGACCTCATCAATGAAGAATGCCAAACTGCCAAATCCAAGACATGGATTTGTCTAGGCTTATGATTCATGCCGACCAACTTGAAGAAAAGAAGATTTGCAAGATGGGGAAAAATGATAGTAAGAGGCTGAGGTATGATGGTGAGTATCAAGGTCACAAGGGTGGTGATGGTAACCGAGGTCATCAAAAACAAAGGTTACAACAACAAGGGTCATCGAATGCCTTCAACCAACGGCATACTAATGATTGATTTCAACAAACTAAGGGTCAACAAAGTGGTAGACATGCCCAAGCTTGGCCAACATGCAAAAAGTGTGGAACGAGCCATGGTGGTGTGTGCTATTAGGAGTCAGGAAGTTGTTTTACATGTGGCCAACTAGGTCACAAAATTGCAAATTGCCCCAAGGCTCATAATAAGGGTAAGGATAGTCGCCCACATAGGAAAGATGTAAAGGCGGATCAAAAGCCATGAGCTATGCAACAAGGTGATGGCCCTTGCAACAATAGGTTCTATGCACTACATAGGAGGCAAGAGGTGGAAGATTAGCCAAATATTGTCATGGGTATGTTAAAAGTGTTTGATTTTGATGTTTATGTGTTGTTAGATCCTGGTGCCAACTTACCCTTTGTGACCCCTTTCCTTGCCAATAGGTTCAATTTAAGTTCGGAAAGTTTGCATGACCCTTTTCTTGTGTCTACTCCCGTGGGTGAGTCAATAGTTGCTAAAAGAGTCTATAAAAATGTTCTTGTGTTTATTAGCATAAGACTCTTCTGTGCAATCTTATTGAATTGTTTATGGAAGATTTTGATGTCATCCTTGGCATGGACTGGTTGCATGCCTCTTATGCCACCATAGATTGTAAAACCTGTAAAGTTAAATTTCAAATTCCTAATGAACCCTTGTTTGAGTGGAAAGGACAAGATATTGTGGTAAAAGGTAGGTTTATTTCAAATCTTAAAGCTTGTAAGATGATATCTAAGGGGTGTATCTATCATATGGTTAGGGTATGAGATGTATCTTCTAAGCTTCCCTCTCTTGAGTTAGTTCCTATAGTCAATGAGTTCCCCGATGTGTTTCCCGAAAATCTTCCTAGTATTCCTCTCGAAAGGAGAATTGATTTTGGCATAGACCTCCTTCCCACTGCCAAACCTATCTCTATTCTACCCTATAAGATGCACCAGTGGAGTTGAAAGATTTATTGGAGAAAGGATTTATTAGGCCTACCAAATCTCTATAGGGTGCTCATGTTTTGTTTGTAAGGAAGAAGGATGGGTCACTCCGAATGTGCATTGACTATCATCAACTCAACAAAGTCACTATTAAGAATAAGTACCCACTTTCAAGAATAAATGATTTATTGTACCAACTACAAGGAGCTAGACATTTTTCTAAGATCGACCTTCATTCTGGGTATCACCAGTTGCGGCTTAGGGAAAGTGATATTCCTAAGAAAGCTTTTAGAACAAGGTATGGGCACTATGAGTTTTTGTTGATGTCTTTTGGATTGATGAATGCCCGTCCATATTTATGGATCTTATGAATCAGGTCTTCAAACCCTACCTTGATATTTTTGTTGTGGTATTTATTGGTGACGTACTAGTCTTCTCCCGAAGTGAGAAGGAACATGACTGACATTTGAGAACAGTCCTTCAAACTTTGAGAGATGAAAAATTGTACGCCAAATAAGCAAGTGTGAATTTTGGATGAAAGAAGTTTCTTTCCTTGGAGATATGGTGACTGATAAAGTTATTATGGTGGACCTAAGGAAGATTGAGGTGGTATAAAACTAGCCTAGACCCTTAACTTCGTCTGACATAAGGAGTTTTTTTGGGTTTGACTAGTTACTACCAACGGTTTGTAGTAGGGTTTTCTTCAATTGCATACCCTTTGACCAAATTGACCCAGAAAAAGTCCAAGTTTGTGTGGTCTGATGAATGTAAGAAGAGTTCGCACACATTGAAAGATATGTTGACTTTCGCTCTCGTCTTGACTCTTCTGATGGTTTGGATGGTTTTATGGTATATTGTGATGCATCTAGGGTTGGGTTGGGTTGTGTGTTGATACAAAATGGTAAGGTCATAGCTTATGCTTCTAGACAGTTGAAAATGCATGAGCGAAAGTATCCAACTCATGACCTTGAATAGGCAGCGGTAGTGTTTGCTCTAAAAGCTTGACATCACCATCTCTATGAGGTTCACGTGGATATATTTACCGATGACAAGAGCTTGCAGTATGTATTCACTCAAAGGGATTGAATCTAAGGTAACAGAGATGGCTTGAACTTCTCAAAGACTATGATATGAGTGTCCACTACCATCATGGTAAGGCCAATATGGTGGCCGATGCTTTGAGTAGAATAACCATGGGTAGTACGAGTCATGTTGAGGGTGAAAAAAAAGAGTTGGTAAAGAAAGTCCATCAGTTTGCTAGATTGGGTGTTAGGTCGGAAGGTGCTATGATGGTGGCATATTTGTTCATGATGGGTCTCAATCTTCTTTGATTGTTGATGTGAAGTCATAGCAAGACCTTGACCCTACTTTGATTGAATTAAAGAAATTAGTTGAACAAAAGAAAGTGGAGGTTTTCTCACAAAGGGGAGATGGTGTCCTTAGATATCAATGCCAGTTGTGTGTGCTAGATGTAGATGGATTGAGAACATTGATCTTACAAGAGGCTCATAATTCATCTTATTCCATTAATTTGGGTTACACCAAAATGTATTGAGATTTGAAGGAAGTCTATTGGTGGAGTAATATGAAAAAGGACATAGCCATGTTTGTAGCCGAGTGTCCAAATTGTCAACAAGTGAATGCTGAGCATTAAAGGCCCAGTGGGCTAGCTCAAGGCATTGAAATGCCAACTTGGAAGTGGGAGGAAATCAATATGGACTTCATTTTGGATTGCCTCGGACTCGAAAACAATATGATTCAATTTGGGTGATTGTTGATCGTATGACCAAATCAACTCATTTCTTGCTAATTAAGACTTCATATAGTGCTGAAGATTATGAAAGGTTATCTATTCGTGAGTTAGTCCGGTTAGATGTATTCCTTTGTCAATAATATCATATGTATTTTTGGAAGGAATTCCAACGAGGTTTGGGTACCAAAGGTAAGTTGAGTACAATATTTCATCCTCAAACAGATGGTTAAGCTGAAAGTACCATTCAAACATTGTAGGATATGTTGAGAACATGTGTCTTGGAATTTATAAGTAATTAGGATGGTCACTTACCTCTTATTGAGTTTGCATATAACAACAGTTATCATTCTAGCATCAAGATGGCTCTGTTTGACACTTGTTATGGTAGGCGATGTAGATCACCTTGGATGGTTTGAGGTAGGTGAAATGGCATTATTAAGCCCAGATTTGGTCTTGGAGGATATGGAAAAAGTGAGGATGATAAGAGACAGATTGAAAATGACTCAAAGCCGACAAAAGTCATATTCGGATATGAGGAGGAGAGATCTTGAATTTGATATGGGAGATTGGGTGTATCTCAAAGTTTCACCTATGAAAGGTGTTGTTCGTTTTAGCAAAAGGGGCAAGTTGAGCCCAAGATTATTGGGTCCCTACAAAATTTTAAGAAGGGTTGGAAAGGTAGCTTATGAGCTTGAGTTGCCTAATGAGATAGAGTTGGTTCACCTTGTTTTTCATGTATCTATGTTAAGGAAGTGCATTGGTGATGCAAGTTCTATAGTTCCATTGGATGTTGTGAAGGTTGGAGAAAATTTGACTTATGAAGAAGTACCGGTACAAATTTTGAATCGACAAGTCAAGAGGTTGAGAAATAAGGATGTGGCATCATGGAGGAACCAACATGTTGAGAATACTATATGGGAAGCTAAAGCAGACATGATGAAGAAATATTCCCATCTTTTCCCAACTAATCAAGCCTAAGGTTTAGGTAATTCTATTCCTTGAGTCCGAATTCCTCATTCTGTACCATTTTGTCACTGTTATAATTATTAAGCATGCATAATTATTTTGATGTTACTTTTGTATAAGTTTTGCATTAATAAGCTCGATTTTGTATTTTGAAAGATAAAGCTCTTAGTTACTATTTCAGTTCCTATTCATTCAAACTACTCTTATCTCATTCCGGGATGAATGATCCCAAGGGCGAGAGATTGTAATGTACCAAGTGTTTTTAAGCCTATACTTGCGTGAAAAGATAATGTTCAAGTGAATTCTTATTGAGTTAGGTAAAATTTGAAATCAAGGTATCTTAGTGAGTAGCTTGGTTTATTTATGTGATTGTAGAGGTGGTCTTAGAAGGGTGGTTTGTTTATTCGTAGTATAATATTTTGAGGGCAATTTTATGTGAAGTTAAGACTACAGATGAAGTTTGGTTTGCGTTTAAAATTATTCGAAATGAAGGTATATGTGAAGGTTGCGTAATTGACTTGTTTAGGAGTAATTCTTTAGCAATTGTTGTATGGCTTGCATGGGTAGCCTTTGGCATGCCCTTAGCACGACTTGAGACCATACCATGCCATGCCATGGCACCATGGGAAAGGATAGTGCTGCCATACCTAGGTCCTATGCCCACTCCCTTGTGTTTGGCATCTTTCTTCTTTTTAAAAAGTGAGTCAAAAAGGCCCTTTGCACCATTTGATTTCATGCCTTTTCCCCACAAGTTTTGACCACTTTTTAATGATTAAATGACCCTTATAAACCCCCAAAATCAGCATAAATACCCCCTCTACTTAGTCTTTACATCACTCTTCAAAGAAACCAGCCCCCTAACCTACATTGCTCTCCGAAAACTCTCTCAACACTTAGGCTAAGTATTCTTCAAGATCTCCACCAAGAAATCCTCTTCGAAAAACCAAATTTAAAATTATGAATTTTCAGTCTTTGGTTTATGTATAATTGCATACTAATTGATATTTACTTAATTTATGGTTATTTATATATTTTATGATTATTTATGAGTATTTATCAAGGCTTTACATAATTTAATTTAAGCATTTCATATTTGCATAATTTAAGCAAACCTATATTTTCAAGTCTTAGATCCACAAATGAGTTATTATGATTTTATCATAAAATGTTCCTATGATTATTGTAACTTTATTTGAATATAAAACTTGTGATATTAAGGTTATTGAACTAGTTCTCAACGTGATTTAAGTTGAGTTATGAACTCTGGATGTTTGGTTTTTGTGGAGTAATCTGAACTTATGATTTTGGACAAGAATAAGTAAATACAAGTATTAAATGATATTTGGTGACTTAAGACCATTCAGTTTCATTTTGAATATTTGTTAAGGAGCTATTCTAAGTGCAAATTTGAATATGATTTATTTTACAAGTTATGACTTTCTGAACTAAATTAAGTTTTGATTATTTCTAATATGCATTGTCCGTTTCCATGGAATTTTGACTTAGCACTGAATGAGTTAGGAGTGGGACTCGACCCAAGGGGGAAGGTCTTATATAAAGCTTCTAATCTCACAACTACGTGCCACCATAGAATATTTTGATTGTGCCTTTTTAGGCTTTATGGCTAGTGGATCCATTTAGTATTTTCGTTTTTGAGGTTATACCCTGGCAAGTTGACTCACTCTTTGGCCGGTGTGGAGTAAGACATCGACATTCCATATTACATATCATATGGCTTTGCCAGTTATGGTCATATTCCCACACTTATTTGCTTATGTGCTTCTCTATACATTTTCATGACATTACTTTATACTTAACATTGGAACTGAATATATTGTTTAAGCTTGGAGTTTTTCATATCGGGTAAGTATTCTTTGTCATTATATTTACTAGTTGGATTGCATACCTGCATACTTAGTACATTCCAAAGTACTAATCACATTTTTTCCTACATGATATAATCATGTAGGCATGGGCTATTTACCTCATTCTTTTCCACGTGGTTAGGTTGCTCGTGAAGACTTTGAGCTTTGGTGAGTGGGATTCATCGAGACAAAACACTTATCTTCAAGTTTTGCCTTTGTTATTCAGATATTTGATGTACTTTCATTTGGACTTAGTATTGAGGAGCCTAGACTTGTATTCTTGGCTCTTTTTATTATCATTGTATAGAGGTGTGTCTGCACTATTGCTACACTTGTTATATTTTAAAATATTTAACTTGTGCTTCAGCTTATGGTTACAAGTTGTCCCTTAGTCCCATTCCCCATATTTCATTGTCATCTATTTCTCATTTACCATTTAAACCTATAATGTACAATTATCATTTAAGAGGCTTGTTTGGGAGCCTTTGGGTTCTCATTTGACACTCTTGTGTGGGGGCCTTTGGGTTCTTATTTTTCGTGTCACACCTAGGCTAGGTCGTGACAAATCTTGGGCTCAATTTACCTTCCTTGCCAACTCATACCACATCATTCATGGGTGAAACCTTCAAGTGAACTCAATCACCAACCTTAAACTCAAGATCTCTACTTCTCACTTCATAATATGACTTTTTCCCACTTTGAGTCGTCTTCCATCTTTCCCCTTATCAATCTCACCTTCTCCAAAGCTCCCACAACCAAATCCGGTGCATTCAAAGCCATCTCACCGAGGTACCATCCTGTAGTCTCTATCCATTCTTATGGAATTGGAAGGAATAGAATAGGATGCTTCATGAGCCTCTTTCACAATCAACTCCCTCAAGTCATCAACATTGGCACACATAATCAACCTTTGTACCTACAGTACCATCTCCCCATTGGGAGAAAACCTCCACATTACCATCTATCACCAAGACCTTCAACTCTAGCATGGTGGGGTCAAGATATTTTTTTGCCTTTACCTCCTCAATCAAGGAAGATTTAGAACCATCAACCGCAACTACACCACCATTATCAACTTTGTCCAACCTAACCCCTAATCTAGCCAACCGATGAACCTCTCTAGCCACCTCCTTGTAACTATCATCAATATGAGCTAGACTACCCATGGACACACTATTTAGAGCGTCGACCATAATATTAGCTTTGTCGAGGTGATACTGCACACTCATATCATAATATTTAAGGAACTCTAACCACCTTCTATGTCTTAAGTTATGACCTTCTTAGGTAAACACATATTGAAGACTCTTGTGGTCGGCAAACACATCAACATAAACCCTATATAAGTAGTGACACCAAATTTTCAAAGCAAATACCACGACCGCCAATTCAAGATCATGGGTGGGATAATTCTTTTCATGCACCTTAAGTTGTCTAGAGACATATGCTATCACCTTACCATTTTGCATCAAATCACACCCTAACAAAATTCTTGAGGCATCACAATATACAACAAGTCCTTCCAATCCTTCTACTAGAGATAAGATAGGAGCAGAGGCAAGTTTATCTTTCAAAGCTTAGAAACTCTTCCCACATTCATCAGTCCACACGAATTGTTCCTTCTTTATGTCAACTTAGTCATAGGAGAAGCAATAGAAGAAAAACCTCTCACAAAACTCCAATAGTAAGCCGCCAAACCCAAGAAACTCCTAATATCTGACGAAGTCAAGGATCTAGGCCAATTTTTATTCACCCATCTTTTTAGGATCCACCTTAATGCCATCACCTGACACCACATGCTCTAGAAGAGCAACCTCTTTTAACCAAAATTCACATTTTTCATATTTGGCAAACAACCTTTCCTCTCTCAAGATTTACAACACCACCCTCAAGTGATTCACATGCTCTTCCTCACTCTGGGAATAAATCAATATATCATCAATAAAGTCTACCACAAACATGTCAAGGTAGGATTTAAAGACCCTATTCATGAGATCCATAAATATAGACAGTGTGTTAGTCGACTCGAAGGACATAACCACAAACTCAAAGTGCCCATGCCTAGTCCAGAAAGTCATCTTTGGAATGTCACACACCCTCACTTTCACTTGATGATATCTGGACCGAAGATCAATCTTAAAAAAAGTGACTAGCCCTTTCAAGTTGATCAAAAAGGTCATCAATCCTTGGTAGAGGATACTTGTTGTTTCTGGTGACTCTATTAAGTTGTCGGTAAGCAATGCACATTCTAAGAGAACCATCTTTTTTCTTCACAAACAACACTGGTGCACCTTACTAGGCCTTATGAAACACTTTTCCAACAAATCCCTTAATTGTTCCTTCAACTCTTTCAACCTAACCGGGGCCACATAGTAAGGGGGGATAGAAATGGGTTGAGTATTGAGAAGGAGGTCTACACCAAAGTCTATTTCCCTTTCTGGAGGAACACTGAGAAGCTCATCGGGAAGACATCAAGAAACTCATTAACCACTGGAACTGACTCAATAGTAAGGACTTTGGACTCAACAAGATGATAGAGACAATCCATAGAAATCAACTTTGGGATTTAAGAAAAGAAATAAGTCTACCCTTCACCACCACATCACAACTTTCCCACTTTAGGACGAACTCATTAGGGAATTTGAATTTAACCCTAAGGGTTCTACAATAAATAGAAGCATAACATGCATGCTACCAATCCATCCGAAGAATGATATCAAGATCCACCATATCTAATTTAACAAAATCACAAGGCAAGACTTTATGCAATATGAACACGGGACAACTTCTATAAAATATTTTAGAAAAAATGGACTCACCAATAGGGGTAGACACTTCATAAGGTTCAGACAACAATTCAGGACTAACATGAAGCTTTTTGGCAATAAAAGGAGGAATAAAAGAAAGAGTTACACCGGGTCTACCAATGCATACACATCAAAATCAAAAACCTTTAACATACATGTGAAGCACCATGCCAAGTCTAGTGACCCCTAGAGGGGTATGATTGGGAACATCGACGGTATCCTCATAATCCCTAGTAACCCATGGGCAATGTCTCAACTTATGATCCTTTGCATCACACTCGAAACATGCACTCAAACTGGCCAAACAATCTACTGGATGGTATTTTCCACACTTATGACATGGAAGAGAATCTTGAACACCAACACTCTTGCCTTTCCTTTTAGCATATGGACAATCAACAATCTTAGGGCCCATCTTGCCATACCAAAAACATGCACCCGTGTTCCTCCAATAGGTAACATCATGGTTTCTCCCACATCTTGGGCACCTTTGGTGAGTCATCCCACCATTGCCACCTTCAAGTTGGACACTTTTTCTCCCTTCCTTTGAGGCCACCGGGCAATCACTAACCATATGCCCAACATCCCCACACTTGAAATAACCCTCAACTTCTAGCAAACACCTCCCTTGATGTTTCTTGCCACACCCTTGGCATGTTACAAAAGCAATCATTTTCTTCTTGTTCTTGGGAACCAATAGACTAGTAGAAGATGAGGCAATATGAAATGACCCCAAAAAGTGCCTGAAAATGTGCCTTAGAAATGCCTAGAATCGTAATTTCCATATATCTCAAAATTCATGCATGATATCGAAAATCTGGCTTTATATTCTTGTTCAGGGAGTCAAATTTAGTGGCTAAGTCTAACCCTGATTTAAGACCAACCGTAGAAAAATTTGAAAATTGCAAAAATGCGATTTCTAGAGAGCATTCGCGCCCCTGGCGCATCACAGTGTAAAATATTGCCAATTTTCACTTTGGTCCAAGGCTTTTGGGTCTTGGGCCTAAGCCCTTCCATGCATGAAAATACCTATACTTAGCCATATTTCACCCTCATATCATTCAAGACATTCCCCAAAAGTCTCTTAAACACTTAAGACTCATATTTTACTTCAAATTTCAAGTCCCAAAACTCATTTGGATCTTAAGGTTTTCATTCAAGCTTCAAGTATCCATTTCCAATCTTCTTCAAGAATTCTCCAAAGTCAAGGCATGTGGATTTCAACCAATGGGTCCTTTGACCCTTGGTGCCCAAGCTTCCTTTTACCTAAAATTGCATGATTTAAAGTGGATTTACTCTTGGGTCTTACTTATTATGAATTTCACTGCACACTTTGTTGGGGTTCATGAAATTGTGATTGTTTTAGCATATTTTTACACTAAATTTTCTAGCATGATTCCACTCTAGAATTTCATGGTTTCACACTAACACTATACACCCGCCAAGTGTTTGATAAAATATCCGATTATGATTTCTTAAAAATGAAGGCCCAATGCATGTGTTATGAGATGAATGATTATATGATGATGAAAAGAATGTATGTATATGATATTATCTCTATAGTATTGGGAATTGACCAAGCCTCACTCGGGAGGTTGTAGGCCCCTGTAACCATGTTGAAGGATTTGTACCTCAATTGCCTCTCTCGGGAGATGGTAGGCCTGTGCAACCATATTGAGGGGTTTGCATCTTGATAACCATGTCGGGGGGTTTGTACCTCATTAACCATATTAAGGGGATTGTACCTCATTCACCTCTCCATGGAGATGGTAGGCCATGGATATTTACTAATAATGGTCTTTCCTTACACATGTATATGTTCTATATAAGCATGATTTTTACTTCAAGCATCTTCCATGCATATGCTTATTGTTATATACTACTCATTGCCTATGCTTATGCATTTTGATTATGTTTCTTATCTCTAGTTGCATTGCATGATACATACTTAGTACATTCAAATGTACTAACGCATACTTTATACCTATATAATGTCACCATGTAGGAATTGAAGCCCCGCTTGAGCATCCTCCTCCACGTGGCTAATAGGATTTCACTCAAGCTCTTTGGTGACTCCTCCATTTCGGGAATGATGTTTATGATCTCATGCTATGTTCGATGACTGTCTTTCTCTTATTATATATTACTATGAGGGTGAGCCTGGTCGCTTGTCTTGACCCCCGCACTTATCTATGTAGTAGAGGTGTTGTTGGACTTGTTATGTATTAAGCCTTGACTCTCTTGTCGTGATGCTAATATTATGAAAGTATTTCTTTAGCCCTTTTTCCCTTATTTCTACTTTTATTATGTTGTTTAATTGCTTCCATGATCAATGATGTGCAAAGATATGTTAAGAGGCTTGTTTAGGGTCCTTTTAGGTTCTCCACTCGTCGTGTCACATCTAGGCCCTTGGCTTAGGTCGCTAAAAACTTGTTATCAGAGCACTAGGTTGTCAATGGTCATTGGCATTCTGGGTCAATTAGAGTCTTATTCATAGTTGTGTTATGCACCACAACTATGAGCAAGAGGCTATGAGGCGTTTAGGAAATGTTTCCCTTCTTCATGTTCTAAGTCATGCTATAGAGTTGATGTAAGGTTTCCCCCCTAACGATTCTTGTTTGCTATGCTAGATCATGCCTAATATAAAAGGAAGAAGAGTCGCACTCCTGAGGAAAAACTGGCTCATGGTGAGCTCTGGGATGCTCTCACCTTGCAGTACGGTGTTTGCTATGTATTGCTCATTATCTATCCAGATTGAGTCGTTGCTTTAAGACAAGCAACAATTCTAAGTTGAGTGTGTTGATGTGCTTTCAGAATACAACACATTTGTTACCTAAAACAAGGAATTTTATGTGTTCTCAATGTGATTTTTTATGGTTTTATGTGTTTTGTGTTTATTTTTGCAGAAAATACAGGTTGGCCTAATTTTGGGAGAAAATAGCAAATTTTGCTGAATTTGAGGACCTACGAGATCCACTACGAGTAGTAGCCCAAGCTATGATTCATTGGGAATGATCATAGTGATTAACAATTTCAAAAATCAAAATATGAGAAATTAAAGTTCAGTCATACGAGCCCATCTCGTAAAAGGGGCCTCGTAGTAATTAACAGTGTTGATTGAAATTGGACCAAAAAATGCAATGGTGGACTACGATAAGGCACCACGAGTTGTATATTAGTCTACGAATCGAAGAGGTGGATCATAGCAGTGAAGTTCAAAATTCCAAGTGCTGAAACAAAAGTTCGATTGCGGCTCTTAGGTCACCCTACGAGCCATAACTATGAGTCATAACAGTTGTCGATCTGAATTTTTAAATCATTTTAAGGACCATTTCATAAACAATATATGTTAGGGATTTTGAAAAAAAGAAGACAATTACACAAATTTTTAGAGAGAGTTTAGAGAGAAAAGCTCTTAGAATATTGTCGGGTTTTAGATTAGGGTTTCAATTTGGAGACTCACTTTGCAGATTTGGAATCACTTGTAAATCAATATCATCATTCAAGCTTGTGATTCTAAGAGGGATTTCCTTGTTCTTCATTATTCTTAGGTAATTTCTAAACTATGTCTATTTCATTCATCGTTTGTTTTCTTGCCCAAGTTATGAGTAGCTAAAACCCCATAACTTGGGTGTTGTGGGAACCATGAGTAGCTAGATTAATAACCCAAATTATTTGCACCTATTGAGTTGGGTATTTACATGTATTATCCATTTTCCTTTTATTTTGCTTGTTGTTTAATGGTTGTCAACATTAAACCCCACCTAGTGTCATGATCTCGACAAAGGTAGTGATGAATAGGAAAATGAAATGGGTGATGAAATTTGATTGATGTGTTGTCATCTAATCAACCAAACTTGACTAAGGAGAGGTTGACTAGGACAATAGATAACAGTTAGTTGGCACACTATGGTAGCCGGCGAAGTGCCATAGTGAAATTCGACCTTCACCTTTGCCGAAGGGTTGGAAGAACCTAAGTTACTATCATGCATGCAATGTCCTGATTTAGGTTGTGTTATCTAGGACGTTTGAGTTAGTGAATCATGGGGAACACAATTTCCCAAGTTGCTCTCCAATTTGATTATCTCGTCACTTTGTTCATATAGTTTAGTTTCTTATAAATCATTTCAAACCCCCCCCCCCCCGAATTGAGAATAGAGATAATTGATGTTCAAAATGATTGTTGGTGAATCAATGCGGCAAAACCCCATATTCCCTTGGGATTCAACCCTAACCTATGATTAGGTTTTACATTTGACAACGATCGCTTTATCCTCAAAGTGAGAGGTACTATTTGAGCATGATCAGGTGTTGACCTTGCCCTTTTATAGACCCCAAATGGTTCTGAATGGGACTTTTTTGGCGAGGTACTGATGCCTTGTCAAGTCGGTATTGCAACTCGCTAAACCTGGCTCCACTTCACATAGTTACCCATTGTTTCTTCAAAACCATTTGGCGAGCTCTTCTGAGTTCGCCAAAGGCACTTTGTGATTCACAAAACTCTATGTGAGCACCAGATGCCTACAAATTCAAATGTAATTTTAGAGCTTGATTTTGATTCTAATTTTGATTTTCTTGCACCTAATATGGTTGTAAATTATTAATGCAGGCATGGCGCGACCTAAACAACCAGTAAGAAGGAGTAGGTTTGTGGGCGAGGATGATCCACCAAGGCATACGCTATCCCTAGTGTATATTTGGGAACCTAGTTAGAGACCATTTTATCCACCTAAATGTGTCAGGATAGAAGCTACGGGGGGAGGGGGCAAGGGAAAAAGGAAAGTAGTGGAACATAGAGACTGTAGAATTGATGAGGAGGCGTCTCTTGGGCTACAATGGACAAGCTCCAAAAAAGAACAACCATGTCTAAATCCACAGTACATGATGGTGAATAGTAATGTTTTGATGAACAAGTGTGTACCCTTAGAGAATATTGACAAAACAAAGGCTAAAAAGGATAGAGAGAAGACCTTGTTTGACCAATCTAAAGTCAAGAGGGCAAAGAACAAAGCAAGCAGGGAAAGAAAGTTCACTAGGAGGGAGGAGCATGGAAATGTCAGAGTTAAAGAGAAGGGTAAGGATTATCAGAGCCTGAGATGAACGAGGAGGATTAAGATAACCTAGAGCCAGATGAGGTTTTCATTATTAAAGTTCTTTTGAGTATGGAGGATCCGTTATTGCAGACGGTTTTGGAGCACTCTTTTGAGGCCATTCTCCACCCATCTATTGAGAGCATGCTACCTTGAACCATCATAGAGGAGGTTGCACTTGTGTCTCCAAAGGGCACTGATTACCTAGCTCTACATAATCCACCATCTGACCTAGTTCCTCCATCCTAGCGTACATAAGGGGCTTCTTTATCTTTATGTTGTCTTTCTCTATCCCTCTATTTTTGTTCTTATTATGGTTCATTGAGGAAACTATTCTTTGTTTTATTGGAGATGATGGTTATCACCTAATCAATTTTATTTGGTTTGTAGATAGTGACAATTTTTTTTATTTCATTTGGGTTGTATATATTGCACTTTGATTTTTGTTAAGATATAGTTTTATTTTGTTCTATATTGTTGGCTTGTTGATATTGTTGCTATGGCTGGAATGGATTGGCCTTTGAGTACCTTTTGAGTGTTGATTTTGATCAATATCAGTGTCTCGAATTGTGCTTTTGAAACACACTTGCTTAGGCTGATTTGATGAGATGTTAAGAGTTGCATAATTCATGTGTGAACTCATAGCATCTTATCGTGACTTGATTGAAACTGACTTGGAGTTTTGCAATGATCATTGCACTTGCGAAAACACACTTGGTTAGAATAATATTAGATTGTTGTGTTGGAAAACCATGTGCGATGAGGTCTTTCGCTTAGAAAGTTGTTTGATAGTACTCGAATCTTACCCAGTAGGTCCAATTGATGGACATCAATGAATGAACATGTCATGCCCCAAGTCCCGTTAGGGCGGACCGACACCCATTGCCGATAAGGCTCGGGAGAACCAACCTGTACCTATACACTTTTTATACATTTTATAAAGAATTGTATATTCAACATGTCTTTATGCAAGTAAACAGTGATACACACCCAAAAGAAAATGAATATGACTAGGCCAATGGGGCCACGGTGTCGAAAGTACTAAACATGACCACACTTTAATTTATATAGTCTACAAAGCCTCTAAATAAAAGAGTATCTATTAATGGTCGGGATAGGCCCCGCCTCAACTCACTACATAAAACAAACATATAAATTTTAGAGACATACAAAGCTCCGGAGCAACCTAGAGCTAGGCAACAACAGCTGAATGTCCTGGACTCTACTGGGGAGATCTACTAGCACCTGTACCTGCAGCATGAAATGCAGGTCCCCTGAAAGGGACGTCAGTACGAGATAATATACTGAGTATGTAAGACATGAAATATTGTATATGAAGTAACAACTTCAAATGAAACTATACACAGGTGTGGAATAAGAGACCACCTTTATATATACTTTGGGATCATATACTTTATGTTCTTTATATTGCTTTAACTTTACTGTAAAATCTGTGCACATCATAAACTATAAATGACCAAATGATCAGTGGTAAACTGTATTAGGATCGTCCTTGGCTAGGTTATTCCTTAACCCCTCGGGCTACCACCCGTGATAGGATCATCCCTGGCTAGATGATGCTTCCACCCCTCGGGCTACCACCTATCAGAAACTGTGTACTTAATCTTTCAATTATGTTTGAGATGATTCTTTTAGTGGTCATAATATCGGAGATTTCAGGTTGTATATGCAATGTATAACATGAATTTATTCAAGACAACCTGGCATTGAATAGAGTATGTTACATAAGAAACGAAATGTGTATCAAATGAAACAACTCATGTACTTGGTATCCATGTATATATATAGATTTGAAGGGAACTATATATAGGAGCATATGAACATGTGAAAGAGTGGATACATGGCTGCTTGTCATGTTGGAGTAGATAAATGCCTTTACTTACCGAAGGATCTATGTTTCATGCCAAATGATATGAAATTAAGTAGCCTTACATACCTCGTTGTATCGCCTTGTTACTACCTTGGAGTGGCTGCCTTTCCCTCAAATATTTATTGACACCATATTAGTCAATAAAACTAGTATTAGCAGCAAAACAACACTTCTAGGCAGTCTAATATCATAAAAACGATCACCCGGACAGCAACCTTTCAATTAGTGGCGCAAAGACATTTCTTCAACCTTTTCACTTATAAATGTATTTTCTAATAACCATTCTTATGTACATTTCATGTACATCTTATTTTCAGTCCCTTAACAATCCCCCAACATCCTACAAAACACAACACACAAAAATTCTCCACAACATACAAACAAGTGGCACAACGATATATCCTTTCACAACACTTCAACGTCAACAATACCGAAACTGTTTTAACTTTACCAAAATTATTTTTAATGATTTTACCACATAAAACCAGTCTTAATACAGTCTAAAAATAGTCCCCAAATCAGGAATAAGTCGTGGAATAACATACTACAATTCTACACAACTTACAAATGGACAGCATAATATTACTCCCCCCATTCGCTACATTTTGACGACGACAATTCCAAACCTTTTACAACTCTAACCAAACTATTCCAATAGCATTTACACATACAAATAGTGCTAATCCAGTATTTAAACAACACCTAAGAAGTCATTAAGAAAATGAGCCAATAGCTTTAAATCCAACAACCCACAACTTCCAACCAACATCACACTTAAGATAGCACAATAAAACTCATTTGTTAAATGAAACCTAAATCTGGGCAGCAACCTTAGGTTAATTTCTACAACGCAAATCATGTTAAGAACATCAAATTATCTTCATAATACAGCCCACAAACCATTTAGAAATCACTAAAACAAAAGGTAAGAGTACAGTAATTTTCTGGACACATGCTGTCCAAAATTTTCATCATTCCATATTATTATGTACTTCTTGATTTTCATAAAGGAATCATACGAAATACACAAATATAGTTACTTACCTTTATCTTCAAGGTTTAGAGTCTCCTCAAGAACCCTAGAATTTCCTTTGGTTGCTGCTTTGGTAGGTTAAGAAATGTTTAGAGAGAGGATTGGGAAAGCTGAAATTTTTTTAAGTGTAAGAGGGACTGAAAATTTCAGCTTGTTACCCCTATTTAAAGGCCTCACTTGGATTAATTTCCTTGGGATTTTTGACAGCCAAATACCATATAATATTGGCCCAATTATTCAGCAGCTTAGTCCCCGAAATTGGGCCAAAATGGGCATCAAATTCGAATGGATTTAGGCTGCCAATTTCCAGCTTTCCTCTTAATCCGGTTTTGGCCCAAATGGTCAAGTAGTTTGTGTTACACTTGGGATCCTCTTAAATTCTTCTTGGACTGAAAATAAGGTCCATTTATGATGCTAAATTATGGGCTAAAATTTCACCCTTAAAATAGATTTTATCCATAATCGGACATGGACAAATTTGAAGTCGAATCTCGTCTCCGCTTAGCTAGCAAATTCAAGTTAAGCAAGTTGGTGACTCACCTACTAAATTATGAAGTCATACAAGCCCATAAATTCCTTTACTTTGTTTAGGGCTTTAATATCCTTAATTAACACAAAACATGAATACACTTGACCCTCTTAAGCATTAGACTCACATATTGCCCATTAATACGAGATTCAAGCACTTTCAAGAATTGATGCTAATTTGACCAAACCATATCGTGATTCATTCGCCAAATATTACTACATGTAAAATGTGAGGTGTTACAGAACGAGAGCACCTTAGGCATTTCTTTGAGTGTCCGCCATTAATTTCGTAAACCTCATGGCTATCTTCATTTGATTGGCACCATTTGAGCCTTACATTTACTTTTTTGTAGAACTTGAACCAAAACGAATCCCTAGCTATTTTTACCTTCCCATGTTCTTCTCAGTGTTTGACTTGGTATAGTAGTCTGGCTTTAGGCCAAAAGCCTAAATTTGGGGTATTGTATGGTAGAGGCAAAGACCGATAATGAAAAAGGGATTTCATGATGGGAGTGTTTGGACCCTACTTAGTTATAAGCACATCTTGCTGCCTAGTTTGGAACTTGCATACCTTTCCTGAAAAAATTGAGTTTGATGTTTGATTTAAGTTTTAGATTGTAAATATATTAGAAATCATATTTGTAGTGAATAAAAGGAAGGGACTTGTTTTCTCAAGTAACGACATTAGATTTCTTCCATAAATCTATACTTTGCTACTTGGATCTTTTCATGGCCTTAGAATATCAATTTCTTGAAAATACTTGGATCTTCCCTTTGAATTTCCCATATCTTTAATTTTTGTTGTTGCTTCCGCATTCTAGTATTCACTCCATATTACTGTTGCTTCTAACCTCAATCCTATTAAGTGGTATCAGAGTGGTTCTATCAAGATTGCATTCTTGGTGAATCTTGGGATTTCTTAAATATAAAGAGCAAAAAAAAACGTAAAAAAAAATAAGTAACAAAAAAAAAGTTTTTAAAATAGGATATAACTTGCTCTCCAAGAAATCCATTTACTTACCCTCAAAATCATGCATTAGTGTTTCCAAATAAAAGAAAAGGGGATTCTAAATCTTTGAGGGCATGAGAAATATTTTTCTTGTTCTTATATAATTGTAAATAAGTTCCTTCTTATTCGTCTTTTGTTTCAACTAAATCCTACTTATTCTATGACTAGTTCTTTACTTTCTTTTGTGCCCCAAAAATCTGTACTTTATTACTAAGAACTTGATACTTGTTTGGGTTTAGTTATAAATCTACAAAGTACTCTTGTTCAAAGGTTATTTGAGGGGAAAAAGGCAAGTGTGGGTGAGTTTAAAAGAGGG